>JBBPJW010000252.1:0-40852 GCA_038088935.1 Pulveroboletus aff. viridisquamosus
ATCATCGGATAGATCCAGATCTCATCTAGAGATCTGCCACATCATGACTAAGGTGTGCTGAAGGAATACTCTGAATATAAGGAATAGGACTTAGATCATAGCCTAGGGTTTGCCTTGTATGGCAACTTGTTTGCATGGTCACATGCAACTGATCATGTGACCAGCGCATCTTGTGCTCTAAGGTTCCCATGGTCACATGAGACCACTGTGTTAGGCTGGAGCCGTAACAGTCCTATGTAAAGCCTAAGCTTAGCAACCAGAGAAGCCAAACCAAAGAGAGCTTAATGGAATCTCATCTTGAAATAGCAAAGAGATCTAGTGGGCTAATTGTATAATTCCACAGGTTATTAGCCTAAAGAACAAGTAAAGCAAGACTAGGGGAAATTTAGCTTATACTTCCTGCCTTATATATTGCCAGGGCCCATGCATGGACCAAGTACAGGGGGACTACCCTAATATCTACTATCTATGAAAATCAATAGCAGTAAGACCTATATTAAATAAGTAAGAAGAAAGCATGGGACAGAGATAAGGAGTAAGGCAGTGGCCTCACAGATCAAGGAATAAGAATGGAAGAGGAATACACCATGAGAATATGGAAGAATGAAAGAACACACAGGTTGGTGAATATAAATAAGACATGATTACCATAAAATCTTGGAAATCTATTAGATCTTTGCCACAGATATAGATCCTAATCTAGATCCAAAGATCAGATATTATCAGGGACTGTACCTGGATCTTATCTAAGATCTGCCACATCACATGACCAAACCTGTAATGGAAAATACTCTGAATATTAGAACTTAGCCTTAATCTAGGGTTATTCTTATTAGGCTACTCATTTCCATGATTACATGCTCTAAAGTTTCCATGGTCATGTGCTAGAGACTGTTATGTTTGCTAGATGTATAATAGTAGTAGCAGAAGAGCCAGAGTTGCATGAAGGAGAATCAGAGACTAGTATAGCTTACTGGCAAGCACTGAATACAGAAAACCAAGTAGAAGCTAGATTAAAATTGAATCCAGAATACAGGATATAACAACTATGCTATGACTGAGTTACCAACAAAAGCAGTGTAAATTATGTAAGTCCATAACAAATATATAAATAATGTTGCATATACAAGAAGTCTAAAGAAAACTGAAGGGAAATGAAAAAGAATGAAAGATCCAAAGAGAAACAGAAAAGAATGAAAAAAGGCTTTTCAATCTTCCTGTCAACTCCTTTTCTCTGTCTCTATCTTACACACACTCTGTTTGACTGCAGGATACTTGTATTTGTTAAAATTTCATTCTATTTATTTTATTTCTCTTTACTCTTCTTTTTTCTTTATTATTTCTTTCTTTCTGAGACATATGCTGGACATTTCCTTATATAATCACATCATCTTTTTGAGTGCAGACACTGCCATATTGCACCTTAGTCTGTGAGACCATTATATATTTCATTACATTTATTAGCTGAACAATACCTATAAGATTTTCTTGTGTATAGGTTAGTTTAGAAGAATGTTACAGTCTTTTGTTCATATGAAACTGAGGTCTCCTTGTGTATAGTGTGATATCCTCTGCATTGCACCTCTTAAAAGGTTATAAGCTCTGCAAGCCCCATTTCTTCCATTTTAGCTATAGGCCCCTTCTTATCCCCATCCACCAATTTATCAACTATTTCCAAGTGTACCACACAGGCATCTAGCTGCCTGTATAATGTTCCATCTCTTGAAAATGATGGTGCAAATTTTCAGACACAGAAATTCCACATTCAAACCATTCTAGATGTCAAATGAAACAGGATCTTCCCATCCTGGTCCTTGTGTCTCATTGCTGTCCCAGTGGATGCCTTATACTAAACAGCTGTGGTTTTATCTAGACCACAGGGAACTAGGCAAAAGGAATAAAGGTGAAGAGTCAAGTGCCTTGTATAAAGCCCTAGAGCTCAAGTGCACAAGACTGGGGAAACCCAGCTTGTGCCAGCCCTTTATATATGCTACAGTATTGTGCACAGACCATGTAAAGGGGCCCGGCCCTAAGTATGCTACAGTAAGCTAACCAATGGCAATAAGAGAGCAAGTATCTTAGCAGTTCTGCATGGGAACTGCCAGGTAATGATGTCATGGTCTAGGCTTGTGATATAGTGAAAGAGTGAAGTGGTGAAATGGTGAAATGGTGAAGATGTGAAAGATGAAAGTGTCTCATGGTCACGTGATGTGAAAAGTGAAAAATGATTAAAACATCAAAGGCCTCTGAAGAGTTGTTACTGGTGAAAAAAGCAAACCAGATATGGTAACATGTCCTATTGAGTACCTAGAGTGGCTTGAGAAGGACAAGAAGGTCCATGCACAAATCACACTTACCTTAAAGAATAAATCCCTCAGTGGGGTACTTCATGCTACAATAGAACAGATGGTCTGGCAAAAGCTAAGCAAGCACTATGAAGAAAAAGGAAAACAGTCAATTGCTTACCTGATCAATGAACTATTCTGCAGTAACCTGTTAGATGACTCTTCTATGGAGATGCAGTTAAACTTGATGCAACAAAAGGCCAACATACTAACTACTCTTGGTTAATCTTTTGATTATTCCCTTATTGCTGTAGCCATGGTAATCTTCTTACCACCTTTCTACTCAACACTTTGCACCATTTTCATGTCCACCAGTAACAAGCTATCAATAGACTGTGTCATTGTCCAGGTTCTTATTGAAGAATGAATCCAAAAGTCTGCAGCACAAGCTACATTGTTAATTAAGGCCATGACAAAAACTAAGGCAAAGGGTAATGAGGCTAAAAAGCAAAAAAAGAAGTGAAAAGAAAAATGCTCTTACTGTGATCAACCAGGCCATTTCATGGCAAAGTGCCAAAAGAAGAAGGCTGACAAGGCAAATAAAGATTCCAGAGGCAAGGCAAATGAAAAACCTAAGAAAGGAAATAGTAAGCTAATGGTCTGGATCACTCAAATGGCTATGAGTAACTTTTCACCTCCTCTTTGACTCTTTATGGCACATAAAGATGTCCAAGCCTTTCAAAAGGAATGGATCATCAATTCTAGGGCATCTATCTATATGAGCTTATAGCAAAATTGGTTTAAGACCTACTGTTCCTTTAGCTTCCCCCAATCCATCATTATTGGTAATGGATCTTCCATTTACACATTCAGTGTTGGGCATATTGATCTCAACCTGCAACTTGAAAATGGTCAAGTTAGTAAAATAATACTTTATAATGTATTCTACATACCTACCCTGGATGGCAACCTTATGTCTGTTTCATGCCTTGCCAAGCACAAAATACAAGTGATCTTCAATGACACAACCTGCTATATCAAAGATGGAGACCAGACTATAGATATAGGACACAAACATAACTCACTTTATATGCTCAAAGTACTTAACTGCATCAAGAACCAAAGAGCCTATATTATGCACTTTCCCTTGCATTTTCTTGACCCAAATCATCCTCTGTCTGCTTATGTATCTTGCTTCAAAGTGTCCAAGGCTAGCCTTGACACCTGGTACCATCAATTTGGTCATGTGCATCCTAGCACAGTTCTTAACCTATATTAAAAAGATATGGTTACAGGAATAGATATCAATAAGCAAGAGGAGTGCACTGATTGTTGCAAGCCTTGCCTTGATGAAAAGCAGTACCATGCTATTATCTCTACCAAATTAGACACAAAATCACCTTGAGTCCTTTACCAGACATATTCAGATATTTGTAGACCAATGGAAATGACATCTTGCACTGGATATCACTACTTCATCACTTTTATGGATGGCTACTCACATTGATTAGTGGTCAAGCTGATAAAATCCAAATCCAAAGCCCTTACCTTGACAAAGGAGTACTTCCATCAGGCAGAAGCTAAAACTAGCAAGCATGCTAATCTTCTTCACACCAATGGAGGTGGGGAATATATGTTAAGGGATTTTCAGGTATATCTGAAGAATAAGATAATGCATTATGAAATAACAAATGCTTATACCCCTTAGGAGAACAGAGTGGTCAAGTGCATGAACCACACCATAGTGGAAATAGCTCATGCCATGCTAAGTGATACATGCCTGCCAAATTGTTTTTGGTCAGACACTATTTTATATGTGACACACCTTCTAAACTGTCTCCCAATGTGTGTGCTCAAAGACAACCTAACTCCACATGAGGCCTTCACTGGCAACAAATCATTGGTTGGATACATTCATGTCTTTGGTTACAAGGCACATGTCCATATACTGGATGCAAAATAGCACAAACTTAATCCTAAATTAATCAAATGTGTTATACACTGGCACTACTTAGCTAGGGGCTATTTTTTATTCTTACCCTAAACTAAGTTCTCTTTACTATTTACTATCTTTGACCACTTTCTTTGATCTTATCTTATCTTTTACCTTATTGTAGCCTAGACTTTCTCTGATGTCATAATCTAGCCCTCTAATGTTATATCTTACCTTTGCCTTGCTTTCTTTTACTAATTACTCCCTATTTGCCATTGGTTCCCATTTAGTTTCCCTTTGCCCTATTTCCTTATTTAGCATTGTTTTCCATACACCAGCTATCTCATGTATTCCTCATAATCTGATCCATGCACACTTTATAGCAATATATAAAGGGACAAGGGCATAGACTGGTTTTCCAGTCTAAAGCACTTGTTTACTTGTTTACCTTGTTTCCTAGTGCCTTCTCTAGGCTGTTATTCTTTTGTCCCCCCAGTTTTGGGCACCTCCCAAGATGATTTCCTCTTGCTGTTGGTCTAGATTTATAACAGAATGCATTTTTCTGGGTTTCATGTCAAACTGTAAAGCTTTCATATGCATGGAACATCAAAATGGCCAGATTATTAAGTCATGCAATGTCATTTTTGATAAGAGAAATGCACCAGAAACAAATCATGTTATATTTGATGCATCTGACTTGCATGCAAGAGAAGAAAGTGGCTTAACTTCAGCTCATCATCTTACCCCAGTAGTTAATAAAGGTAACACACCTGAAATGTTCTTTGAAGTCACAACCAAGCAGACTGATAATGATGCCAAAGAAGTTAACAATGCTGGTGTTACAATTATCTCTTTTATTTTTCTTTGTCTTGTCTTAGCTTCAGACTTTGCACACAATCTTGTGCTTTTTTGTTCTATTCTGAAATCTTCCAACTTCCTTTGTTCCAGAACATTCTTTGACTCAGTGACTATTATACATATGTCACTTCCTTTATATTCCATCCACTTCCATGCAAATTACTTACTTATCCTGGAACTTATTCAACTGAGTTCCAACCTTAAGCACTATAGTATATAGTAGTATACTTCTATCTCCCTTCTTCTCATGCTACTTCTTACCTCAATTTTACCCTTGTACTCTTGTATCTTTGGCAATCCATCCCATTTGCAACTTTTTATTGGCAAATCCCTTTACCTTTACCTGCAACAACTAGTTGACCAGGAACTCTTGTCTCAACAGGCTCCAGCATCCCTGCTTTACCTCCAGGATATACTAAAAGGATTTCCAGGTGTAGTTTCTACCAATATCTCATCCTTGTTCTTGTGACTAACTATCACCAAGCCACACTTTATCCTTGCCAAGGTACACCTTTGCCCATGAGATCTGCATTAGTCTCTATCTAGGCCTAGCATAACAGCCAAAGGGTCAATAACAATGGAAAGTGAGGCTAAGAAAAGAAGTAATCAGCAACAATTACACAAGATCAGTGCACTATGAGGAAGACCATCAAGCACATCTGTGTACTCAAGGCAAAGCCAGAGAAACAAATCTAACATGCACTCCAATAGTCCAATGCCTCCATAGTTCAAACATGTCCCAAAAATTTTAACACCAGCATTTCCATATCTGGTCTCCATTCCAATACCTGAGCTGCACAGGTCATAGCAAGTTCATCAACCACTAAGGTGAGATAATAATGATTGTTTTATGGTAAATCCTTACTGCAGGGAAAAAAATCAGATAAATGATCACCAGCCAGAAACTGCTCAAAACCACTCATCTATACCAGCTAAGACTGACAACAATGCAACATGTGACCCAGGACACCTAGAGAAAGAAGCTCCCATGATCCACAAGGCATTGCACTCAAGTTCTGATAAGCCACTTATGTACCATAAAGCCATAAACCATTCAAACAGCAAGTCATGGCATGTCACAATGGAAGCTGAATTGAAAGCTTTTGAGGACATTGGCCTGTATGAAGAAGTTGATCAACCACCTAACCACAAGATTGTTGACTCAAAATGGGTCTTTAAAATCAAACATAAACCAAGTGGTGAGATTGAGCAATACAAGGCCCAACTAGTGGCAAAAGAGTATATGCAGGAGTATAGGCTAGACTATCTCAATACTTTTGCACTGGTCACTAAGTTCACCACCATATGGTCCCTTCTAGTACTTGCAGCACAATATGACCTTGAGATTTACCAAGTTGACATCAAATTAGCTTTCCTCAACAGCAAATTGGAGGAAGAGATCTACTTAAGACCCCCTTTAGGCTTTTATACTTGCCAAAACAAAGTTTGGCATCTTCTCTGTGCCCTTTATAATCTCAAACAAGCTTCAAAGGCTTGGTATAATGCACTGCATAAGCTATTTAATTCCCTTGGTTTTACTCACAGCAATGCTAATTATAGCCTTTTTCACAAGTGGGAACAAGATCAGTTTATTATCATTGCCATCTATATGAATGACAAATTGATCTTGTCCAAGAGCTGCAAGAAGATAGAGAAATTCAAGCATGCACTATCAGCCAAGTATGAGATAACAGACCTTAGTGAAGCACACTAAATCCTGGGCATGAAGATCATTAGAGATAGAAATGAGAGCACAATCTCTGTTATGCACTTAGCAAATACTAACAGTTTACTCACATGACTGTGGGACTCACCTGCCTTATAAGGATAAACTCTAGGCTTAGGTTTAATTTATTATATCAGAGTACTCTCTGCTCATGGGTTGATCATGTGATGTGGCAGATCTCAGATGAGATCTAAATTAATACCAATAACATCTGATTTAATGGATCTAGATTAGAATCAATCTGTGGCAGAGATCTAGATGGATTTCCTTAGCCTTATAATTGCCTGGCTGCATTCATATCTGTTAACTCTGAGTACTTTTCATTCTATCTCTTCTATATTCCTTGATTTGCAAGGTCACTGCCTTATTCTTACTCATACACTCTATGCCCAGTTTTCTATTTAAGTAGGTATGAGAGAATACTGCTATTGGTCATATAGATAGTAGGTTACTCATCCTGTATACGAGGCTATGCCTTCTGGCAATATATATACAGGGTGGGCAAGACTTGGAGTCTCTCTAGTCTTAAGCACTTGTATCTTACTTGTGTTAACTCTGGCTCACTCCTTGTTTCTCATTTGAAACTCACAAGCCTAGTTCAGGGCTCTAGTTTTAAAGGCCCTCTTGTTGTCATTGTTGCCTGTCACTCACCAGTGGTTGTGTATATTTGGATTGCACTCAGAGGGGTGCATAACAATCTCCCTTTCACTGCATTGCTATATCCAAACTATTCTGGAACATTTTGAAATGGAAAACAGATGTACTGTAACAATACCTATAAATGGCAATAGCAGGCTCCCTAGAGCAGATATGCCCACAGCTGACATCAAAGCCTACCAGAGCAGATTAGGAGGTTTGATGTATGCCATGCTTGCAACTTGGCCCAACCTTGCATTTGCAGTGGGTATACTAAGCAGACATGCTGCCACACCTGATGAAATCCACTGGATGGCCCTCAAATGCACTTACTGCTATCTACACAGGACAGCCAACACATGGCTCACTTACAGAAGGTCCAATGCCTTCAAACTATTGGGCTACATGGACACAGATTGGGCCAGAGATGTGGACAATTGAAAATCCATCTTAGAATGCATTTTTACACTAGTGGATGGTGCTATCACTTGGACCTTGAAGAAACAGAGTTCTGTTGCCCTGTCAACAACTGAGGCTGAGTATATGGTGGCAACCATAGCCATGAAAGAGGCTGCATGGCTGAAGATTTTATTTTCAGAACCTGTGCCTTCCCTTGTGCAGTCTGCCATCACCATTTCAACTGACAATCAATCTGAAATGTTGTTAGCAAAGAACGCAGTACTCCATGATTGGACGAAGCATATCGCTATTCGGCATCATTTCACCCGCGAGAAGATCGCGGCAGGAGATGATGTTTCACTCAAGTACCTCCCCACCAACACGCAGATCGCTGACATCTTGACCAAGGCATTGAGTCGAGAAAAACACGTCCGTTTTGCGGAGGGAATGGGTTTGACGCTGTAAGACGAAATGATTCGGCGAATGGGTGTGTTGAAATTTCATTCTATTTATTTCATTCCTCTTCACTCTCCTTTCTCCTTCGTCATTCCTTTCTTTCCAAGGCATTTCCTTACGTAATCGTGTCGTCCTTTTGAGTGCGGACACTGCCACGTTGCACGTTCATACGAAACTGAGGTCAGTGTGATATCCTCTGCATTGCACCTCTCAAAAGTAGTCACTAAGGATCCTAAGGTAACTAATGTTCCAATGTATGTATAAGCTTATGTAGGCAGTAGAGCATAGGCAAACAGTAAATTCCAACACTTTCCTTTTCCTAGCTTAAGGAAAACCACCGCGAGGTGGAAACACTCAGACGCAGAACAGGGAAAAAGTACGGCGTTTCGGGAGGAATGAATATCATATAGGGGAGGGGCAGCCTCTCTGATTATACTATAGCTAGAATATGAGGTATGCGTGTCTGGAATCCGCGGTTCATGTGTGCGGTCCATGATGGTGCCACCAGGGATTAGAGGCAGTGCGTGTTTTACCTTTTTGTGTCTTTATGTTTCACCTCAGCGTCTTTGCGATATCAGCTTCCATCCTCGCCACTCCATCATGACATCAACTTCTTCCAGTGTACATAGCGGCAGCAGAAGAGTCATTTTCGTTCCAACACACCGTTCGAGCCCGCACCCGATCCGAAGCCTTCCGATACAACTGTCTTGCCTTCTGCTCTTCTCGCCCAATCTGATCATTCATCTCCTTCGAACTCGCGTATCCCCGGCTCATCGCAGAGTCGCTACTTACAATGTCACGCGAAGTCGGATGGTTTCTACCTTATCTGAGCCGAAATAGACACTCCCGTCATACTTTCTAAGCAAACGATAAGGATAAAAAAGTACACTGTATACGGACGTATATCTATTTGAGGTAAGTCACCCTTGAATAGATAAAGTACACATATTCATAGCAAACAGTTTTTTCTCCCATTCTATCGCGCCATGTCAGAATCGAAAGTTTGGTTCAGTGAGTTCGACCTCGCATTGACACCACCCGAATTGACCTGCTGTTAGTAACGGGTGCCTCAACTGGCCTCGGTCGCATCTTGACCGAGTTTCTCCTGAAGCAAGGACACAGAGTCGCTGCCACCCTTCGGAAGCCCGAGGTGCTATCCGATCTCGTTGCTCGGTACCCGTCCACCCATCTTGTCGTCGTCAAATTGGACGTCACTCAGCACATCGAAATCTCTGCAGCATTTGCGAGAGCTCAGGAAGCATTTGGTCGTATAGATGTCGTCTTCAATAACGCGGGGAAGATGATCGTAGGGGAACTGGAATCCGTCAGCGATGGGGATGCACGGGATGTATTCGAAATCAACTTCTGGGGCGCTGCGCAAGTCAGCCAGCAGGCTGTGCGATTCTTCAGGGATGTCAATCAGCCTCGAGGCGGTATGCTCCTTCAATTGTCGGGCGGATTGGGCATCAAGGGCCTCGCGTGTTTCGGGCACTCCAGCGCTTCGTAAGCTCCCTCTATTATCAGATTGTCTTCTACATTTAAAACTCGACTAGGAAATTTGCTCTCGAGGGACTGTCCGAGTCACTTGCAGATGAATTGGACCCTTCTTGGAATATCAAGGTAAGAAATAGCTTACCTCCCCATGGATGGAAACTGAATGCGAGTAGATTACCATCCTCGAACTCGGTCCGTTTCGCACAAATCTCTTCACGGAAAACCGAATTATAGCCCCTCTCCATCCTGCATACGCTAACCCTGAATTGTCGGGGTCTAAATTGCGCGCACTTTTCCAATCAGGTTTTCCCGTCGATGGAGATCCCCAGAAAGCGTGCGTGGTGTTTGAGAGGGTGTCCCAGCTAGAAAATCCTCCAATCCGACTTCCTCTCCATAAACTCGTACTTGAGACAGTGGATAAGAAGGGAAAGAGCCTGATCGAGACCGCGGAGAAATACAAGGATTGGTCCGATGATCTCTACCTTTGACTGTACATTTACATTAGTGATGACACCACGTGTCATGTGTCACGTGGCAAGTTATGTATCAATATTTCTGCGTCGAGCCGTTTACCCTTCGACGTTGGCGAATCGCTCCAACTTTCTCATTCTCGCCACCGTCCAGCAACGCACAACTACTCTGGCCTAAGCAGCTCTAGCTTTGTCCGTTTTTTTGACAGGTTTACGTCGAGGACATAATGACCGCAGTCGAAGATGGCACCAGTTCAACATTTTACACACTCCTACGCTCATTCCTCATGATCATGTGCTCAGAAATCGGCGACAAAACGTTTCTGATTGCGGTCATTCTGGCAATGCGTCACCCTCGCATTGTGGTATTCGCAGGGGCATTTAGCTCTCTCCTGTTGATGTCCTTGCTCTCTGCAGAAATGGGCCACCTCCTTCTCAAACTCGTTCCCAAAACACGAGTTCACGCCGCCGCCGGTGTACTTTTCCTGATATTTGGATCCAAAATGTTGATGGAAGCGCGACAGATCCCGGGTGGGAGTGCAAAAATACAGGAAGAGATGCAAGAAGCGGAAGAGCAGATCGATACTGACGCTGTAGAGATGGGAATCAAGGGACCAAACGGTCATTCAATTCCTTTGGAGCGTATCGAAGAAGGCGAAGCGCGCGTCTCAATACATCCTCACAAGTCGACAAAGTCCAACATTGTCTCCAGGCTACGCAACTTTTGCAAGTCCATCATGGGACCGGTCTTTGCCCAGTCGTTTCTCCTCACATTCCTTGGAGAATGGGGCGATAGAAGTCAATTTGCGACCATTGCGCTGGGTGCGACACATGTGGGTGTGTACTCTAGGTCCTTGGCGCAGAGAAACTCACGTCTTTGTTTGTAAAGAATGTCTATCTCGTCACACTAGGGACAGTTGTAGGTCACACGGTTTGTACTAGCCTTGCTGTCATAGCGGGTCGGTTTGTTTCCACCAAATTATCTGTCAAACATGGTTCGTACCTTGAGTCGAATATTTTGCTATTCCTTTTACATCTCTCCTATAGTTACTCTCGTAGGAGCTGTGCTCTTCCTACTCTTTGGCGTGATTTATCTATATGAGCCTCTAGCGGGATCTGTGGAGGACCTCCCAATGCTAACTACGGATCAAGTACTTGCTGCGCAACTAGAGTCTGGCATGGATTTTACCGTAATACCAGTTATGTAACTCTAGTTCAGAACCCATCTATCATCGTCGTAATATGAATAGTGGTGAGCACGCCTTACGCAGATAACATACGCACTACATACACCCTACTATATCACCTATCACAAATACATGTACTGTCTAGCGAAGGACTCCACCCTATTGGACAATAAACGAGGGGGGGAAGTGATACGAGAGACACGGACAATCCGCTTCGAACATCTGTTTTGATGCTACGGTCTTGTGGCAAGGTCTACTTCCGTCTTGTAGGCTGGATTCTGTGAACTTGGTCAGTGATTCCTTTTCCAGAGGCACAGCGCCGGAAGTTACGTCTTGATGCAGGAGCGACCGTCCGTCCAAAGGTAGATGGCGACGCCTGTGATGGAATCCCACTCTGGAAGATATCTGCCTAGCGCGCGATCGGCCCTTTTTTCTAGTCCATGATTGTCCTGTTTGAAGCAGTAGAGTACTCTATGTAGTACTGTACCATCATATCTATAAGCGATGAGGACTCTTATCTCCCACTTCCCTTCAGTACACTGATAACTATAACCTATATAAATGGCACGAGTCCGTTGGAGGCTCATGATATGAGTATCAATAAGAAAATTATGGGGTATCAAGCAGAGTCGGCTTCGACGTTCGTTGGAACGAGCTCAATATCAGTCGCATAGTTGATCCCAATAACCTACACTTGAAGGTCAAAAGACAGTGTGATAAATGAACATGAAGTGCCCACCAGGGATGACCTGGCTCTCTTGCGTGGCCGCCTCGGCGGGTGCCTCTGCCATCACGACAGCAAACCCTCTGACCAAGGAAAAGTCAATAACAAACAGGTTTCGGGTCCCACAAACACGCACCGTTCGAGATGGAAGTCGATGTGACTAGTACCAAGGTCCTTGGTAAATACCTGCAAATAAAGGGGTGCGAAGTCCACTTACCAGTGGAGGAACCATGGACCTGGGTTATCCGTTGTGAAGCGAAATGTGACGTTGTCGCCGTTCGCCTCTGTCCCAGCAGATACGACATCCCTTCTGACGGGGTTCACAAAGTTGTAGGTGCTGCTCCCAGCAGTCCTGATGACATCAAATGTGTGCTACAAAAGATCATCGACACGACTTCGTGCGTACAAAGGGTGTCAAGAGGTACGCACCCCATGAAGATGAATGGGGTGCTGTCAAACAAATCCTTGTGAGTAGCGTGCCAGGAGTCGCAACCAAGCTTACCGGTCCGCCACGTGCACCACTTGATGAGAGGTCAGTCGCAGGTATGCTAACTTCGATGACTTTGTTCTCGGGAAGTACATAGACACTGCCGTTTGGGAGTAACTCGGATGGGTTTCGAGCGCCATTTAGAATCTGTAGTAACACAGGCAGTGGCGGGTTGGAATACGAGACGCCATTGACCGAGAAGAGACCGGCAGAGCTGAGAGCGGGAGCCAAATTGATGTTCACGTCTGCTTGGCCTGGTTCTGGAATACCGGGTGCACCGGGAGATATCAAGGGATGGAGGTTGCTCTCATCGAACGGGAGCACGTATGATCCATGCTCTGTCGTGGGCTCGTCCTCCGGGGCACCGGCGTACCTCAAGACAGCGGAGCTTTGGCCCCCGTCGAATGTCTGGTTTGCATGATTAGACAGTGCACGGATCCAATAGTTTCCCACGGTTTCATTAGCAGTTACCACGACGGAGTAGCGTTGACCAGCAAACACCGCTAGTGAGTCGACCTCCAGGGGCTCGGTCTCGATACCGTCCGTTTCAATGATCGTCATTGGGTGCCCATCAATCGTAAAATTGAACCACGCGTCACACGATGCTCCCACAATGCGGAAGCGGTAGCGCTTGCCCTGGTCGACATTGACGACGGCGAGTGGTGACTGTGGTCCACCTGCATACCGGCCGAGTCCATTGATGAGCGTTGAGTCTGCGTTGAACGGAATTGACACTGTCGAGGAGGGTTCATGATACCTGCACAAGGTCAGCTGGGCGTCTGTCACGAGAAAGCAACCAAATCACGTACCAGTCAGAAAGGACGATTACGGTATTTGCTAGTAGGTTTATGAGCACATTCATTGAACCGATGAAAACTGACTCGCATACCATCATCTACATCATATAGGTCTTTGTGCGGATCGTCCGGATCATATATAACCAATGGTCCTCTGAGGCCATCACAATACTGGGTCGAGAGATGGGAATGGTACCAGTATGTACCGGTCTGGTCCTGTGCGTTAAACTGATGCAAAAAAGTTCTGTTTGGTTTTATGGGACACTGAGTAACACTCGTAGTGCCATCGGCCCAGTTTGACCCTCTTTGGTAAATACCATGCCAATGCTGCCCTTCATTTAGTACCCGGCGACACTGGAAACGACTAGTCACACTTACCACACTCGTGGTAGTGTTCATAGTCGTGTCATCGAGCAAGTTCACCACGTTGATTTCAAAGTCATCACCCTTCAGAAAGAGAAGTTAGGACGCTTGACTGCTGATGTACAAAGATAAATTTGCCTTCTCGGCAACAATTAACGGTCCAGGGAATGTCCCCCCTGCAAGTACGGTTCTGAGGAATGTCAGCCTAATTCTGTGAATACATTGAACTCACTCACGATCGGGAGAAACCATCAGGAGCAATTGCCTCATTCACGATGACCAGGTCTGCTAGAGGGCCGAGGACACCAGATCCAGCCGAGGGTAAGCTAGGGGCAGCAAAAACCAGGACAACGGGCAAGTAGGCCCAGGCTAACACGAGAACACAATAAAGTGTAGGGAACATAGTGATGATCCCCGGTGATCAACTCTGACTAGGCTATAGAGGGTCGTGAGGTCGAACTTTGTCTGTGGCTTTTAATGTGCAGCCAATGCAAATTATGCCATTTATTTTTTGCCCAGTCTATGTTTTTTGTGCCTAACATGGGATGATATTCTAGAATGTATCTGTTCCTGGTTCATTGCGTGGACGAGTTGGACCCGCGGACTTGCTGGCAATGTGCCTGCTCTTCTCTTCGTCGAATGAAAAGGAGTCCGGTCCCTCCCCTCCTAGACTCATTGGTGCACATGAAACACTGCAGAAGCAACTTGATTGCGAATTATTTTCATTATAGGGATGCGTTTTAATGTGCCTTTGGGCGAGGTGTCGGCGGGTGTAGGCTGGACTTGGTTCCCAGCATGGTCCATTGCAGTACGCTTATTAAATCTTCCCAAAGCTGCAGAGCTATCACCTCTGTAACCTCGCTCAGCATTGGTTGCCAAAATTCATGTGACAGTCAACGGTATGATTGTTTGATTCCTGACATTGCAAATCATGTAGCCTTTTTTATTTTCCATAGCACCAAAATTGAAGCTCGAAAGAGTGAAAATAAAACAGAGAAAAGCACGGGAAAAGTTATTTGACACTTTGCGGGCTCTGTAAACCATGGTGAATGTATCCAGGGCATAGCCAGGGAAGTAAAGAGTTAGACAGGTTGGAGGCTGCAGCACTTGTTATGAGGCATACTTAAATCACATAACGAGTGCTTGCTGTCATGCACGAGCAAGAGCGAGACCTCAGCTTGGGTTTGGTCTCTTTGGGACTGCATTGGCGACCATGCGATCTGACACAGGTACTAGTATTGCTGTCGTACATCGTCCGACGGTACGCTATGCCCATATGTCCCCCCTTACGACGAACCGGGGTATTTATGCAGCCGTTGATCTCCGTAGTCAACACTATACTGACAGAGGATTTTGTCCAATCATGTTGTGTGACCTACCTTTCTTACTCGTGTGGCTCGTCTCTTTTCCTAGCAGACATCATAAGTTACCACCTGGCGTGAAGGTCCGAGAAAGGCTTTAACTTGGTGTACTAGTGCTGCGAATGGGAGCCTGGCGTCATTGCAGATGAAACTTCGCAAGTCGACAACAGCTCCGCACTTTATTTCCGAGGGATGATTTCGACGAAGTATGAGAACAATCTTGGGTTTCGGCTTATTAATATTTTTTCCAGGGACAGTAGACGGTCTTTGCTCACCCAGTTCTCTTGAGTCCGGAGGTCGAAGTTTTTGCGCCATGGGGTCAAGAAAATGAGGATCATTTGAGAACAATGTCCACAAACTGGGTATAGTGAAACCGAAACGAACCTTTATGCAGCTGTAAAGTAGCTACAGGAGAAAGCGAACCAGACCACATCGCAGATCCCAGATCGGCCCTCGAAAGCTATCTTCTGTCTGATCCGTCTACCCCGGGCTGTGCTTCGCGATTCACCTGCGCAGTCAATTCTCACGACGTGCCTCTGTAGATCGTTGGTTGCCATAGTTGTGGTTTCAAGTGTAGATGTTTTGAGTGATGCCGACATGTCTGAAACTTATGATTCCGCCCTTCCATATGTCCCGAGGTATTTTCGTTAAGACCCACCTAGTCAGGAACAACTTGCCCGTTCAAGTCACTGAATTTCAAGGGACACAAAGTGGCTCCCTCTTTGTGCCGGGGGCCCATCCCGTACATATTCAAGATATCAGCAGCGAGTCGCTGTGACATTTGTTTCGTTTCTTGACGTGCCATGAGCCTATTGCGACCTGCTGCGAACGTCACATGGCTTTATGAATCACTTGAATAAGATCGGTGTAGTCCACATAGTCTTGTGGTCGTATTTTCTGCGTGAATCGTAGCCCCTCACATGAACAAGATAATACGCTGTTTGATACTCGCTATACGTCACTGCGTACCTACCCAAGGCCGATGTCCCGCGGGGGGTAACTGAGGGGATAAATTTAAACCCAGTAAACAGTGTTGGTGTACAATGGAGTGACCTGCGTCACCGCCCGTCAGTTCTTGTCATCATACATAGTGTAGCATACCATTCCTATGTATATATAGGCCCTCTTTCGTAGACATTTGTTGCCGTCTCCCATCATGTGTTAGTCGGATCGTCCGCGTTCCAAGGTTATGAGCTTGCGATTACGCGAGAATTGTCCGCGACCCCCCCTCCATTCTCACGCCACGGGCCACCACCTTGTCCTCACTCTTTACTGAGTGTCTGTGACCTACCTTGGAGAAAGCATTACGTTGCCAAAGAACCCATGTTGGAGAAGGCCTTACGTCGCTGAAGTACCTGTCTTGGAGAAGGCACGCTACTGTTCCCCCTCGCCGCCGAAGGACTTGTTTTGGAGAAGGCGCGCTATCATCTGTTCCATGGGTGTCAAGTATTACCCATCTATGGCCGGTTTTCCAGCACGCCACCATTACCGAATTCACTTGCTGAAGTACCTGTCGGGCTGCCGATATCTGTTTGCCTGCCACAGTATCCATCTGGAGGAGGCATGCTATTGTTTTACTTGCCGCTAAAGCACCTGTTCTGGAGAAGGCGCGCTATTAGCTGTTCATCCAATCAAGGGGTGTTGAGTATCACTCTGGCTGTTTCGCCGGTCCATCATTTCTCTTTTGCATCACTAAAGTATTTGTCTTTGAGAAGGCACACTACTATCTGTTCACTCAGACAAGGTGGTGTGTTGGAACATCACCGTGCCATCTCGGTCACCACTGTGATATGGTTGCTTTTTTTTTTTCATTGCCTCTACTCCCCCATTTCCTTAACTTACTTCCTCACAATGTCTTGGTCAAGGGTTGTGTTGGTTCACAATGGAGTGACCTATGGTCATCGCTCGTCATGTCGTCATACATAATATAGCTGTTAGATATTTGTGGTCGTCTCCCACCATGTGTAGTCTGGTCGTCCGTTCGCTCGTCGTGTTCCAACAAACAATAGGCACGGAAAAATATAACGTGCTTAGTTTAAAGAACATTCAAAAGCTCATAGTCATAAACTTGACAGATCGTAGAGGCGTGCTCGGGCCGGACCCAACTTGTATAAGAATGGTTCGTCATCAAAAGTGCCTATCGCATTGTATATGTTGGAATACTATCATGTCACCCTTAGTGCAAACTACATATGCAATGAACACTACATTCCACATATCCTGTAGGCTCAAAAAAATTATAGGAGATAGACACACATGTATTCAAATGTTGGTCAAGAAGTTGGCAGGAGTTAACGAGAATGATGTGCTACAATCGTCAATATATGACATAATCACTGATGGTGTTTAACCATTTCAGCCCCAGATCCGAGAGATCCTGCTTCTAACTTGAAAAACTAAAAATTGGAGGTCATGGATAAGTCCCTATATATTCCCTCTAGCAAGTATAAGAGGGTACTGCTTACTGTATGAAGCTGCAGAATCAACTCTTGATGAGCAAGTCGATGTAGATTGTCACGCTTGAGCACGTCTGTGACAATTTTGAATCTCCTCTTCGGCACCAGAAGCCGAGAACTTCAAGGCCATTTCTACAATAATAGCACCTGACACTGTCACCCTCACGCACACAATGGCACGCTCCCAAAGATCTCAGAAACACAGGCGCGTAGCCCGAATTCTGACATCAGAGGAAGGAAATGTGGAGCTGCAACAGCTTCGAGCACAAGAGGAGTCGAAGAAACAGCAGGAGGCCAAAGCTAAGGCCAAAAAGGCGGTAGAGGAACAAGCACAACGTGAACATAGGGCAGACGCTGGCCGCATTTTACAGGCACTCTATCCAAGGCAAGGACGAAGGAAGGACTTGAGGATTTGGCTGCTGTCCTTTTAGTTTCTGAGATCAGAAAGAAGGAAGTTCTTGCACGAATCACTGCCCACTTCGACAGATTCCCACAACTGAAATCTGATACCCGCTTCAAGGAGCTCTTTTCCTCTATACGAGGTCAAGGACATCCTCATACGGATGATGATATTTTAATTGATCCATCCATCCGCTGGAATCACGTAGATATCCCTGATGCACTCACGCCGGCTGGTACCAGCATCTCCAGTTTCGATAATAATTCCTTGAACTACTTACAATTTCAGTACCCTACTTTGTCTAGTATTATGCTATGTCTTACTACTCACCGTTCTGTAACCTTTCGAAACTTCACCCGAGTTCTTGCCTTCATCCTGTTGCGGCATCGTTTGCCGACAATGTCTGAGGCTAGAATTTCGAAGCCCGTAGGTGCTGGATGCGTGACCCGATGTGACGAAAAGTTTTGCGTTGGATATGCAAAAGACGGCAAAAGTCGGAATCAGTCTACATGCTGAATGCACCCCCAAAAAATCGGGAAAAATGCGTAGTAGATGGAGGACCATAATATGAATTCAGTCTCTGTGAAGATGTTAGAACGAAAATAGTGATTTTTTTGCACTAAGGGTGACATGATACGATAGTATGTTGATGACCTGCGCTCTACCGCTTACATAAGCAAGTAGCTACGTCGGGTCGGACTATTAGTTACTTAGGATACTTAGTGACTACAAGTAAATTGCAGGTTTGTACTCACCTACCTACCTAATATACAGTGACTACAAGTACCCTGCAGTATTCTGCAGTTTCAACAGTATATCTCCCTGATCCCCCTGCTATCCAAACATTCTCATACTTTCATGAGCCGTTGCGCCATCAGACCGACTACGAGAAATCGAACGGAGTAAAGGGTTTCTCGTCCCCTAGTGTCGACATAGGCGCCGTTCCCACGTCTGTCGATACGCCGATAAGTTCACTGCCAACGGACGCCATTTTTGTGTTCGATGCCTGAGGAGGAAGGCGTCGGCGTGGGTACGAATAATACTCCAGACTGCACTCTTTCACTCCCGTTCCTGTACGCACTGGTAGATAGCAGTAGTAGAACAGCCCGCCGAGGAAGGGAACGTTATTGAACACGTTGCAACTTGCTCTGGGACTCCTGGAATTAAGTTGTGATACTTATGGAACTTTCAATGAGGTCCCACTCATGAGCTAGATGGCGAGCTCCCCATCCAACTGTTGTTGTAAACACATTAGACTTCCATTTATGGCAAAATTTACATAAGCTTAGAGAGTACACTTGGTACCATTTTAGATTGACATCTACTGAGGGTAAGCCCTATTTTTATTTTTACAGGCATTTCTACTGTACTAAACTACCATAGATCTCATAGATAGTTATAATAATGTCGGTAGCTTGACATCTTACTGAGGTTCTCATAGTTCCGCTAACCTCTGCACGTCACCCCTTTCAACACAAACCGAGGTAGTCAGCGGAGGTGGCTAATAGGTTCCTAGGGGAGAGAAGGTGACAAAGCATCCAGTGCACGTATACGCGCAGGTGGGCAGGTGCGGAAAAAAGAAAACATAATACGAGATCCTTCTCAAGTTCTGGACTGGAATCTGGCTATCTGCTCACAACCCACACAATGATCACTACCGGTGGGAAACGAGTAACTACTTTGGGCGGAAAACTTCGTCACGTTTATCTCGAGGGTGACCTGGATAGTCAACAGAAGAGTAAACCTTGACGTTTCGAGCAAGCGCCTCGGGAACAAGGTGAAACCATGGGATTAGGTGGGCGATTTGCGCTGCTCCTTTGTCCCATTCCTATTCGGGCCAACTCAGGAGAGTTGTTGCAGCGGTCGTGTACCATGTTTGGCTTTTTATGAAATGTTGCAGCACGTATCGAGAATCTGCCAAACGTGGTTTACATTCCAACTCCATATTTTCACCACTTTCAGAGGGCCCATGTTCCCCCTGACTTATGCGTGACTTTTCTGATTGCAGGATCCTCAGATGATCCCTAGACCATTTTACTTTGACGACGGGCAAAAACATCACTTAACAAGCAAGAACCTCACTCGCAAAAAAAATCTGAGCAACTGGAGCTAATCTTGTCAATTTCTACGCGCTACCTAGTCACAGAATGTCTTCGTTAATTCGCTACACCCACTTAGCGGGGACGAGCGGAAATTTACAGCACGCCACCATGGAGCTGATCGAGGAGGCCGCCGAGTCCCAGGTTGCTAACAATGAACAGGACAGGCGCAAGCAAAGAGAGAAGGGGAATGAGGAGCCCGGAAACCAAGGGAACCACGATGAACAACAAACTGAAAACGACTTGTCTGGTGGATCACAGTAGTGTCAGAGCTTGTTCGTATCGCAATATTGGGTAATACTTGCCCGAGTGTAGCTAATAAATCATAGATAATGGAATGAATTGCATCATCGACCACGTAGAGGACTGCGTTAGCAGCCTGGAAGACGAGCTAGTTTATGAAAACAAAATCAGTTCTTGTTCACCTGGTAATTGAATTACTGGAAACGCACGCATACAGTGACGGAAAGAAGACTAGCAATGTCGGATGCTCCCCAAGTAGTGGCGCCATCAGGAGAAGCCATGATCACGCTGGAGGGCTGTCCAGGAAGACGGTTCATGTTGCTGACAGCACCAGTCACCGCCGTGCTAATACCACCAATGATCGGCCTTAGGTTTTCGTGTGTCGCGTTCTCGCGGGTTGCATAGACTGTGACATCGTCAGCAAGCACATAAACATGAAATCGCGTGCGCTGCTCACGCATCCTGTGAGCAAGTGGCGTAACGGTATCGCTGAGATCGACCAGGATGGCAGCAGCGGACTGAGGGGTCTGGCGTTCGACGACTGGAGTAGCAAGCACGCCGACAACAGCGATGAAGAGGATAGAGGCAATAGCAGAGAGATACATTGTAGCAGGACTGAGGTAACTGTAAGGACTCGTGGACGGGAGTGCTTGAGACGTTTGAAATGAGCGAGGGATTTATATATTTCGATTCTGAGTATACTGATCCTAATCAATCCTGCCACAAGTGCTCGTCATGGACAGACGAGGACTCCGAGGACAACCCTGGAATGCTCAGCGACATCATCGGACAAAATAATGATTTCGTACTCCCCTCATATGGTCTGGAAGAACCACAGTCTGTCAGGAAGTGCCAGAGAGCTGCAGGGATGAAATAATCCAGTCTAACCAACGGTAATAAGAGGCATGGAAGTATTATTCTGCAAATAACACACCTATGGCTGTATCTTAGCACAGTGATAGACCTCCAGTTTGGATCACATGCACCTTACATCGCGTTAAGACCTAGAGCATTCGTGTGGAGCGTGAGGTATACGAAAGACGCCGTCAAACATTGCAATGTAGATCTAGAAGTGGTATCATTCGGGTTTCAGTTGTTTTTATTTTTTGGGTTCGATCGTGTTTCGGGAGGCGGTCGGATTGTCGTCATTAGCTTGGCCGCGCGAGATGGGTGTTGTCGTTCGCATGCTTAAATCCGCACATTTGGGGGAATAAACTCCGCAGCATATCAGCGGCACTGCACTCCTCCCAGGTAATTCAATCTGCATGATGCAATACCGATGTGGAAATGACCGGGGTGGACGGTTGCTTGAGTGAAAATTATCAAGTGGCACGAGTCGTCTGATGATACTTTGTGAGAACGTTAGCCCCCGTTGTGCATGTAAAGTGGAGGGATTGTTACAGGTCAGCGCCCATATTGTCAGAGAATAGCGCGAAATTGTACGTATTATGCGTGCGTCACGAAGCCCTGCAATACTCAAAGACTACTTCACGGCGGAGGCAGCAGCTCTATTCCGCCTCAGGGTCCTCGCTGAGATACTGGGTTGCTGCTGGCAGGTATTGCTGGACCCCAGGTGCCAGAGCCAAAAAACGAGACAGATCGTGCACGGTTTTATAATCGGAATAGAAGTGTTTGTGCAAACATTTGGGAAAGTGAGCGGCTCAAGAGGACTATCTTGAGCAGGCTCCACGAATCACCAGAACGAATTCGGAGTAGCACTACGGCCACTATATTTATAATTTGCGATGGAGCAACTCTAGGCATCGCATTCGTGATCTTCAAAACTTACTAGCATGAGCTGCTAGGAGTAAGGTTTTCTTTGACATATCTGCCATTGGAAGGCAGAAAGCGGAGATTATATACCACCTCTTCTAACATGAACCTTATGCGTCCGTGCCCTGGTGTTTTCTCAAGCCCGTCACAGAGAAAAATTCGACTGTGGGACAGGGTTGATGTTACGGTGGCGCAGAGTTGGGGTCAGGAGCAGGGTCGGGGAGTGCTGGAGGTTGCAGAGCGAGTGACAGGCAGTAGCCAGTGCAGAGAGAGTTAATGACCCCGCGCCTCTGTGGACATGTTGGCGTGGTTAAATGAGATCACGCTCGAATCTCTGGACCTTACATAAAGAATAGCCAGACTAGCATTCCGTACTCTCTACGAGGAACTTCAAACACTATTACTACTTTCCGCGTGCTGGGCATCTACACTCGGGAGCAGTTGCTTCCCTTGGAACCCGAGGATGGAGGTGGCGACCCCGCACTCTACCTTGAAGGTACATTGTCGCGTCGATCCTAGCCAGAAACGTAAATACTCCACAGGGTAACAGAGTGATGGGGACCACTTGCTTTCAACAGGGGATGACCAGCAAACAAGGATGTCAAGGCCAACTAGACAAGAGACCGCGCACAGCTCACCCTCTTATGCTATATATTGCTGTATTATAATACTCCCGCACATCTTGACGCGAGGAGATAGTATGTGAATTACATCAAGAGTCCTGCGGGGTGAAACCCGTTCAACAGGTTCGTGGTCGTGCAAGCCTGCGACTGACGTACACGTGTAGATAGCAAATAGGGTCAATAATTTCATAGGCCTTCCCCTTCAGGTTGATCAAGTCGGCAGATGACATGTGATGAGCATCTACAAAAACAAGAGAGTCCTCACCTCCCACCAAGATATGGGTAACGAACGATACCGCCCTGGGTTCCTTGACGTGGTGGTGGGATCGTCCAACAAGGGGGCTGTGTGAACCACTTACCTAACGCGGCTTACCACGCTTGGCAACGTCGCACACAACGAGTTACGGTAGTGCGGCAGTCATTATGCAACGTGAGGGTATACCCCAGACGTTGCACCTACTTTAATCCCCTACAAATACAATGCCACTCATTCTTCCGACCTCCTTCACCACTTTGACCGACATACCACGTCCAACTAGCCCTGCAATCGATATAAGAACATGCGGACGTATTCCATAACACCCGGTCAGACAGGTTAGTCGCAGCAACTTGCTAATCGCTCGCTATGCTGAACGTTTATTCACTACAGTGATCGTATGCACGCTTTATAGTCTCGCTATCATCACCGGCATATTCAGGTTGTCCTATCGTTGCTACACTTCCCGCTTTTGGTGGGAAGACTTTTGGGCCATGATCGCCCTTCTTCTTAATATTACTTGTTTTGTTTGCTCGCAAGTGCTACGATTACGCACTGATCCGAGTTTGTTTTCCTTTTACCACCCCTTATGGAGCACTAATAGTCTCACCGTCAACTGGTGCTTTTCTCCAGAAACAGTGATCATAGCCGCCTGGATATCAGTTATCGCCAACACATCTGCCTTATGGTTGGTTTCCCTCCGCACCTCTACTCCTCACACTCTTGGGTTGATCACGGCTTAGGGCTGCCCGCATGAGCATGATAACCACCGTCACTAGAATCGCAAACCATCGTATTCTCTTGCGGCGTTATACCCACGCAGCCACGGTTACAATTGGTCTGATGTGGATTATCTCACTTGTCCAGAAACTATATGATTGTCAGCTGGGTGGCTGTCGTTCGACTCGAGCTCTTGTTATTTCTATGCTCACCAGTGAGTCCGCCATAGGAATTCTCCCGAGCGCGCAGTACACCGATGGCACCCCTCAGCGGACGTTATTTCTGATGGCATCCTCATCATACCACCACTCTGCCTCTTGAGAGGTGTCAACATACTGCACAGCAAACGCGTTCTGATCATCTCTTCGTTTGCATCCTCGATTTTCATCACCATGATTTCATTCCTACACTCTGTTTATCTCTTGCGGTCTAATGCGCAAGATGAGGTCGCTATGGTTCTTGCACATGTCAAGGTAAGAGTCCTTCGATTAAGATTTGGGGTTAGTCGACTTTATTTTGGTTTCGCCAGACGGCACTTTCGCTCGTCATCTGTAATCTCCTCGTCATTGTGACGTTTGCATATCTATTATGTCACCGAAGCGACATCGACCTGGATAACGTCCCGACGAGAAGCGACGGAGTTCAATTCACAAGCATCATCTCTATACCATGGCTTCGTAATACCGGCGTCCAGGATTCAACACCCTCATCTCAGGCAACCTCTTCTCAACCTCCCAGGATCCCTGGCGACAAGACCCCCAAGAGCGAGTCCAAGGCAACTTAACATCACCCGAAGTTACTCGCTTGCTTGAACACGCTACAAGGTCGCATTTATATGTATGTGTATGCATAGTTATTTTTTATCTGAGTTGTTGAAGAGGGAATTTGCTCTAGAGAAGCAAATGGCCTAGACTTAGGAGGTTCGTCCTCCAGTCGAGTGTATACAAGGTTGTATTATGTACATAGATATTAGGATAGTTATTCCTACCACATGCCAGTATCAAATGTAACTGGTGTATAAGGCTCACTTCCATTCGAGTATATCCAAGACTGCAGAGAAGCAGCACGGTTAAGAGATTGAGTGGTTCCATAAAATGAAACTGAAGGCGTGTAGTGCAGGGATTGTACAGTAACGAGTCACCAGCAGACTGTTCGGTCTTCAACAATACGTATGTGAAAGTAACGCGCTCGAGTGTGCCATGTATACAGAGTCTGATGCACCGTGACTGTTACTGTCGCCCATCGATGCCTCTTTGCATCGCGAGGGTCCACAGGGGACGTGTATTCGCGTAATACCACATGGGAACCGGTAGCCCAGCACTTCAGCTGCTCCGTGACATCGTGCATCGTCCTGGGAGTGCGATGGCTCTGCTGACGAGAAGCCTCCTGTGTTCTCACCCACACTCACCCACACACATAGGGCCACCAGTCTCTGACGGGGCCGCGCAATTGATTCTCTGTTTGGTCGCTCGCTGACTCGGCCCTAGATAACAGCGATTGGGGGGTAGCACCTGATGGGAACCTTTGACAGGCTCGATGCCCCTCCCCGTGTCGTCCCTTTTCCTGTCTATGTGTGCAGTATGTACGTACTGCAACGGCCCTGATCGTCGGAGAGGGTGCCTGGCATGCGCAGCAATTTAGCAAATCCGATAGTCGGAGTCGGCCCCCCATCCTCGCACAGACTTACAACTTAGGTACGTACTTCACAGGGTTACGTTGTACTCCCCCGGTTTCTTCGCATTCCACGTTGTCGCGAACTCAATTCTCTAAAGATTAGTATACATAATTGACATGCACGTACAGATTCCGTCGCGTCAAGGTCCGATAACCACAATCGCCCTGAATCGACATACAATTCATTTGATCACCGAACTACGCGCCCTCTTCCTCTTGCACCGGAATACCTGCATACTCATCATACCCTAGTGCTAAATTCAAGTTCTATTCCAGCAAATGATATGATCAGATGATCATTGAATAACTTTTGCTTTGGAAAAAGAACGCACCTGCAAACACTGTGTCGCCGCTCCTTTCAATAGATTGTCGAGTCCCCCGACAATGACCACGCGTTCTAGCCCGCTGTGTAGCTGTACCCCACCGGCGACCCACCCGTGCTGCCCTTGCACATCTCCAAGCGTTGGCACACTTTTTTGAATCCGTACAAGGCGCTCGCCGGTATAGTACGACGAGTAGAGCGAGGCGATGTCGCTTGCGCTCAGCGCCGACGTGGACAGTGGGAAGGAGAGTGTGCTGAGAATACCACTGAAGAAGGGTGCCACGGTCGGAATGAAGGCAAGCTGCATGCGTGGGCCACTGGTCGAGGAGGTGTTGGTAGAAGCTGGGAGGAGTTTAGAGAGGTGCCACCCTGCCTCACGTTCGTGGACATGGTCGGTGAGTGAATATGGGCGAATACCACCTCCAAGGCTCTCTGGTGCCACTTTGGGCAACGTCATTGGACGGGTTCCGGCTTCGTTCGCTTGAGTGACCGTTCCAGCGCCACTGTACCCTGAGACACCAAATACAGTGGGCCAGGCGGGCGGGGCAAGGTATGGGAGGAGAGGTGCAATAAGGAGTTGTGTCGAGGTGGCATAGCATCCTGGGTTTGAGATCCGTTTGGAGGCACGAATATTGGCGCGTCCATACAACTCTGATCGGGTGACCCACGGAGTAGGGATACGAAAAGAAATTTGTTATGACAGATTGGCAAACGACTCCTTACAAAGCAGAAAGAAACGACCCCTCACCAGGCAATCCGTATGTCCAACCATCCTCGAACCTATAATCCGCGCTCAAGTCCACGACCACACTGCCTTCTCCTTGCCTCTCCTTCGAGCCCTTCTCGATAGCATCCACGAAGGGCTTGCACACTCCATTGGGAAGTGCCATTACCCATGCGTCAACTTCACCTTGTTTCTCCATCCGCTCGACATCCTCGACCGACAGATTTGTGTGTGTGATCGGGGACTTGGTGTACCCCTCCAATGGGTGTCCTTCGAGGACACGAGAGGAAACGTGTGTAAGGGAGAGGAATGGATGTGTGTTTAACAGCAAAGTCAGAGCCTGTCCGGTGTAACCACGTGCTCCGATGAGGGCAACACGTTTTGGCTCCGTGGAAGACGCAAGGGCGTGAGTGACATATCCACGATTACCGTGGGGGGCCCCAGGTCGACGCGCTAGCGTAGCAAACCCCCTGGTCCTGCCAACTTGTGTTTTCGCAGGACCAACAGGGAGGTATGATCTTCCTACCCGTCCGCTTTGCTCAAGGCTCTTGACGACCCTTTCCACTTCACTCACATCACTGATGCCGTACCAGAACAAGGAACGGCCAGAACGCGTGAAGGACCCGTCCGCACGATCAAAATGCCAGGACCGATCCACCATCTCCTCACCCTGAGCAGGATGCGCAACAGATGAAGGGGTGGGTGCGGCAGGAGTAGAAATGGACGCTGTCCATACGAGCTGTCTGTGATCCTTCTTCAACGCATTCCACACGTTGTCAAGGACGCCGTTAAGGACGCCAGCGCGGGACACAAGAAGATTTGTTACCACCGGTATCTGACCCTCAGGGTGGGACACGATGGCAACAGCATCGAGAGGTTCGTCGGCATAGATGGACCACTCCCCTTGTTTGGCACTTTCAAGCAAAGAAAGTACCCCTGCGATACTTTCTCTGCCTGAGCGGATACTTTCATCCCGTTCAGAGATAATCTGGCGAAGTCGATCCTTCCCGATGCTTTCCAAAGTTTGGTGTTTGAGGAGCTTGTATCCCCGGCGAATAAGCGTACCAGCACCGGAATCAGTGAAAAGTTCTCGTTGAAGATTCGCAGCAGAAATAACTGCGACGGAAGAAGAGCGAGGAAGGACATCTAACAGTTCCTTGAACTCCCGTAACTTGAGCTTTGTACCGTACTTGACCCAAGGTTCGTTCATGAGTTGATTGTATTCCTGGTGCGCAAACCCTGATTAGAATAATGCAAAGAAATTCTGGAACCAGATACACCTCGTCTAGGTTGATCACATCCAGCTTCTCTCCTGTAACGCCATGGAACAGACCACCTTTTTCGTTGATGAAGACAATTTTCATAGGTTCGAGCTCCTTTGCGAGTTCCCCCGCGGCAACATCCGCGTTGACATTCAGAATTTGCCCGTCGTTGCTCTCAGCGAGACTGCACAAGATAGGTAGTGCACCAGCACGGATCGAGGCCTCGATGGGCCGTTTGTCGACCCGAGTAATCTTACCGACCAAACCATACTTGAGGGTGTCGAGAGCAGTGGCTGTGAAAACGCCAGAGGTAATAGGGCGAGCACGTGTGCCCAGCTTCTCGAGTGCAGTAACCAATTTCAGATTTTCGTCGAGGAAGACACGACGGGCAATCTGGAGCGTCTTTGCGTCTACAAAATTCGAGTCAAGGAGATACATTGGCATATTGGACTACAGGACATGAGGAAGGAACGTACCGGTGACACGAATGCCATCGATATACTCCGGCTTAACGCCCTCACCCTCGAGGATGTCGTTCATCTGTGGGCCAGCACCATGGAGTACAACGGGGTAGAGGCCCAAACGGTAGAGGAAGCTCAAGCTGAGAGCAAGCTCCTGGAGGTCATCAAGGACTGCACCACCAATTTTGATGACAGCAAATTTTGCAGGTTGAGATGGGTGTGAGGAGGACGAAAAGATGCGCAGATGGCGCTCGACTTCACGCTTCGTACCGAGAGAATAGAGCAAGCGGGTGATTGTATCCTATATTTGTGTCAACATTCCAGTAGATTTGCGTAGCTGAAGAGAACGGACTCTGTCGGTCTGGGCAACAGACTGAATGGACCTAACAGAGTCTCTGCCACGGACGGCAGTGAGCGCAACTCGGCGGCGACCAGCGACGACAGCGGCCTTCGTAGCCACGGTCAGTCGAGAAGGTAGCATTGCCGCACGGGATGACAACATTTTGGCAATGCGCTGGTGATGGTACAAATAGAAGCAATGAGGGTTGAAAACTACTAATGACAAATGTCTCTGACGCGCCTCACTCAACTAGCCAACAGATTTTATACAGTCCATCGCACAGCGAGTAAAATGCTGTTGGCTCCTGTGCAGGAAGGTTGGATGCCATTGGCAAATACACCTCACCAGAATAAGCTCTAGCTTCAACGTAGAACATTTTGCGGCACATGCCCAGTTATGCAGATGTGTGCGTGTGAACACTTCTCCCGGCCTGCACCATACAGTCCGTTTTTGCAGGCAAACTGACTAGAGAATCCATACCCCCGATCCTCTCAATTGTAGTCGATGTAGTTGGCGGTGGCATGGATGTAGCTTCCATAATGTTCAGGACACGCGCCATACTTCCAACCCCTCTCCCTAGCCATCAGGGAGCTGGTGTGGCTGAAGCAACCACCGAAACCATTCTCAACCGGCTCATCAGTGTGGGCCACACGTCGCAGTTACCAGAGGCAAACCTTGAGGAGCCCTGTGGACCCTTCGGTGTCGGTCGTGAAGTGTTCCAACATTGGCATTTGGGCAGCTCAATCCTGCTCACACCGATATGCATTACCTCGAAAAAAGTGTATAACTGAACCTCTAAGGACCGTTGTTTATACTACAAAGCCTCAGGAAGCATGAGCGGCGCTTTACCAACCCACCCAGCGGGTTCGAGTCCTCTTGATATGCAGTAGCTAGTACCCATCCGTAGGTTGGAAAGTGGTCAAAAACCGTCACCAATCAGTCATGACCATTTGCGCTGGCGCGAAGAAAAAATGATCAGCGACCTTTACAGTGGGTGGACAGGTAACGAGTCAACCATAGTAACGAGTCACCTCCATAAATACACACCACGGTGCAGAATGTGAGTATGTAGCCTGTAGATCCTCTAAAAAAAACAGTGTGATTTGAATTGGTAGTAGTCCCTCGCGAGTGCCACTCCCCAGAAGTTAGTCTTCTGCTCTCGCCGGCACCCAGTTGGGAAGAAGATGAATACGCTCCCCCGGACTACAACGGTCCTGTTGCGGTTATTCCTGGTATGCCACTACCTGTTACACTTCCTTCAATGGTAATCCACTCACTCCCACCGTCTCCGTTGCCTTCTTTTACTGAGCCCCACCCCGCCTACGCTCCGGATCAGGAGTTCGAAATACCCGGCAAATTATACTGACCTGCAGCATACGATACTTGTAGTCAGGAAGCAACCTATCTAATGATCCAAGGTAGGTATTAGCTTATGTAAGCTGTAGAGCGTAGGTAATCAACAGATTCTAACATCATGGACCTTAATCACCAAATGTTGGCCTCATTCTGCCAATGCTCACCCCACCCCTACTGATTTAATGAGTTGCCAATAGAACAGTCCACCTGAATTTTATCACCAGAACCATTATTCAGATCATAATCAGACTCAGATGGTTTGCTAGAATAAACCAGGAAAGATATGAAAAGAAAAGGCTGGATGCAAAATGAAAATGTCAATAGAATGATATCAGGAAGAATAATGGCTTTACACCAGCAGTTCTGAGTTGTCACTGTGTCTACATTACTCCTGTTACAACTCTGATTCTCAAAGGCTAAACCTAGATATTAGAACAGAAAAGGAACATAAAGAAGAAAAATCATGAAGAAGGCTCTAAAGAGGTGAAACAGAGGTGGGATTAATGAAAAGGACTCAGAAGAGACTTAAAGCTCATGCAACTAAGAGCTGAGAACTGAAATGGCAGCTAGCCATTTTATTCTCATAACTCAATAGCTAACTGGTAAACACAACTAACAAGCACTGGCTTTGATCCAAAGTGTTATGCATTGTGAGATTGCAGTGCCACAGGCTTGTAAGAAAAGGGTTTTGATTGTAAGGGGAAACTTGAGTTAACACAAGTATAGTACAAGTGCTCAAGACTAGTGTTGCAAACTATTTGCAACCACCACTTTCACATCATGTGATTGTGGGAACCCTATTCCTTTTCAGGCTAAACCCTACACTAGGACTTCGCATTACTTTACGAGTATCTCCAAAGTTAGTGGTCACATAACACATCTGGGATCTTCCCTGGATCTGCCCTGGATCTTCCCAATCCACAATCTGATCTAAGTCCATGGATCTGATGGATCTAGGACTGGATCTCATCTGTGGCAGAGATCCCTGTCCTCACATACTCCATGCCTGCTTCTCTTCCATTCCCCACACCTTAGTCATGAGGCCACTGCCTCACTTCTGATCCCCACTCCATGCTTTATTCTTTTCTTTACCATGAGTGCTCACATACTGCCATTGGTTACTAGATCGCAGTACCTTAGGGTAGGCACATAGTTACATGGTCCATGCACTACTTAGAGCAATATATAAAGGCCAGGCACTGGGTGGTAAAGTCCTCAGACTTTATTACTTTGTACCATTGGCTAGTTTTGTTACGGCTCAAGCCTAACACGATGGTCGCACGTGACCATGAGAACTGTTGAGCATGTGATGCGCTGGTCAGATGATCAGTTGCACGTGATCGTGCGAATGAGCTTCCATATAAGGCAAGCCCTAGGCTAGGGTTACTAGTCCACTTCTACGAGTATTCCCCAGTATCAGGTATTGGTCACGTGATGTGGCAGATCTCTAGATGAGATCCAGATCTAATCTGTGGCAGAGATCCAAGATGGGATCTCCTCGGCCTCCAGGCTGCCAGGCTACTTTCATAGATCTCTATCTGGTATGCTTCCATTCTCCCACATCCTCATGGTGTGGTTCTCTTCCATTCTCATCCCTGATCCACGAGGCCACTGCCTCATCCTCATATCCGATCCATGCTCCTTCCTCTCCTATTTAATATACTGAGTCATGAGCCCCTTTAGCTATTGGTGTCCATAGATAGCTTACTTTAGGGTAGACCTCCTGTACATGGTCTGTGCACCATTACTGACAATATATAAGGCAGGAGGTGCAAGCTGAGGTTTCCTCAGTCTTGACCTCTTGTGACTTGGGCTAAGCTCTAGTTCGATCTAGGGACCGCCCCTAGTGGGGTCCTCCTTAGCTCTCATCCACTATCTTGGCTAGTTTATACACAAGGCCTCATCTATGACTCATCCTTTTCCTTTGCCTAGTTAGGGGCCACTAGTCAAAAGCCTCATAGAAGATCTAGAAGGAAGTCCAGAGACCATTGGCATTCCCCAAGGAGTAGGAGTTTGAGCGTGGGAAGTTTCCCACAACAGTAGGTTCTAGCCTAGAGGTCAAGAGAGCAAGACTGGGTTTCCCCAGCTTGCATCCTCTGCCTTATATATTGCCAGACATGGTGCACAGACCATGTACAAAGGATCTACCCTAAAGAGTGCTATCTATGGACACCAATAGCATAAGTAGCTCCTGCCTCTAAATAGATATAGTAAGAATGCATGGGGCGTGAGGTAGGAGTGAGGCAGTGGCCTCATGGATCAAGGGAAGGGGAATGGAAGAGAAAGTGTTGTGGGAAACTTCCCACAGTCCTTGAATCTTCACTGACACCTTGGGGAACGCCATTGTCCTAGACCTTCCAATCTCTATGAGGCTTTTGACTAGTGGCCCCTAACTAGGCAAAGGGAAAGGATGAGTCTGTAGTGAGGTCCTGTGTATAAACCTGACCAAGTAGTGGATGAGAGCTGAAGGGGAACCCCACTAGGGGTCGGCCCTTAGATTGAGCTAGGATCTTAGCCTAAGTCACAAGAGGTCAAGACTGGAGAATCCAGCCTTGACATCTCCTGCTTATATATTGCTGGCAAGAGTGCACAGACCAGCTACAGGAGACCTACCCTAAGGAAGCTATCTATGGAGCACCAATAGCTGAAGGGGCTCATGACTAAGTATTAAATAGAAGAGGAGAATGCATGGAGCAGATATAAAGGAATGAGGCAAAGGGCCTTTCATAAGATGTGGGGGAATGGAAGAGAAGAGATACGCCATACCATAAGGATGTGGAGAATGGAAAGAAAGCACCTAGATCCAGATCTATGAAGAAGGCATGGCAACCTGGAGGCCAAGGAGATCTATCTAGATCTCTGCCACAGATACAGATCCTAATCTCCATAGAGATATCATTGGGTACTGATCTAAGATCCCATCAGGGATCCAGCCATATCACATGACCTATATCTTAGTGCAGGGGAATACTCATAAAAAACTACTAACCCTACCCTAGGGCTTGCCTTATTAGGATACTCGTTCGCACGATCACATGCTCTAAGGTTCCCATGGTCATGTGTGACCGTCATGTTAGGCTTGCACTGTAACAGAAAGCACTAGCCCTGAGAGGTGTGGCTGTCTGGTGGCCAAGGAGATCCCATCTGGATCTCTGCCACAGATCAGATCCTAATCTAGATCAAGAGATCAGATGTCATCAGATAGATCCAGATCTCATCTAGAGATCTGCCACATTATGTGACTATTATTGTGCTTAATGTTGTGGGATACTTCCTACCCTCTGAACTCTACTCCTTGGGGAATGCCAATGGTCTCTGGACTTTCCTCTAGATCTTCTATAAGGCTTTTGTGCTAGTGGCCTCAAACTAGGCAGAGGGAAAGGATGAGTCTGTAGTGAGGCCTTGTGTATAAACTCTAGACCAGCCAGCGGATGAGAGCTAAGGGGGACCCCACTAGGGGCAGCCTGAAGATTGAGCTAGGACTTAGTCAAAGTCACAAGAGGTCAAGACTGGAGAACCCAGCCTTGACATCTCCTGCTTATATATTGCTGGCAGATGTGCACGGACCAGCTACAGGAGACCTACCCTAATGTATGCTATCTGTGGACACCAATAGCATAAGGTGCTCATGACTAAGTATATTAAATAAGTGAGGGGAAAGCATGGATCGGATATGAGGAGTGAGGCAGTGGCCTCGTGACTAAGGGATGGAGAGGAGAAGCCATACCATGAGGATATGGGAGAATGGAAGGGAAGCACCTAGATCCTGATCTATAAATAAAGCATGGCAACCTTGAGGCTGAGGAGATCTATCTAGATCTCTGTCACAGATGCAGATCCTAATCTCTGTAGAGATATCATCAGATACTGATCTAAGATCCCATTGGGGATCCAGCCACATCACATGATCTAAACCTTTAGTGCAAGGGGAACTCATATAAGACTACTAACCCTAGCCTAGGGTTTGCCTTGTAAGGTTACTCATTCGCACGATCATGTGCAACTGATCACATGACCAGCGCATCACATGCTCTAAGGTTCCCATGGTCATGTGCAACCGTCGTGTTAGGCTTGCGCTGTAACACTTAAAGGAATACTCTGATATAAGGAATAGGACTTAGACCTTAGCCTAGGGTTTGCCTTATATGGCAACTTGTTTGCATGATCATGTGCAACTGATCACATGACCAGTGCATCTCGTGCTCTACAGTTCCCATGGTCACATGAGACCGCTGTGTTAGGCTGGAGCCATAACAATAATAGCATTAGTTTCAAGTTAATTTGCATTTTCCTTAGTAGGAATTACAATTAGCAAGTAGTAAATCTGTTAAACTTGAAACATACTATTATAACACTCTTTTTCTTTTCTTGATCACGTGACCTTATCATATCTTCTCCACATGGTTATCTAATCTTTTATCTTATCAGGGCACATGATAAGTCACATGACTCAGGGTACAGGGTTACCCCTATTCTGGTACTTCTTTTCATCTCTGTTTCTTCTTTTCCATTCTCTAGAAGTGGGTTTCTTGATGATTCCCATAGAGGCTTCTCTTCCTTTTGATCCCTGTGCTGCATGTATGAAAATCTTCCCATCAGAGTCTTGGTCCATGTGCATAATTCTGCACTCTATAAACTATAGCTCCTTATTATGTATTCCTTAGCTTTAAGCACTTGTAATACAGGTATTAACTTGTCACTCCCCTTATATCCTTTTCTTCTGAGCACTTGGCACTGAAATATTTTGGTGCATAACATATACTCTGGATCTACTCTGAAATGCTCTGGAGTAATGGTCAAATGGGGCTTGGCTTTACCTTATATGGTGTGCCTTTGCACTAGTTCTAGTACCCTGAATTTTGAAATAGGCCAGAAAGGGGTCAGAGGGTCAAAGTAAGTTGTAGAGACTTAAGTGCATAGATATGAGGTGCAATGCCTGGTTACAAGATTGAGCAAGAATTTCAAAACAGAAGAAGAGAGCACTGAGTTAAATTAATGTCCCAGCTAAGGTACAAGATATAGAGCTATAGTACTTATATCTTAGAGAAGTGAATTATCTAAGAAGAAGAGAAGATGAGACAGAAGTTGTCTCAGAAGCAAAGGCAGGTGCCAATGTATTCTGGATATAAATGGGGATGTCAGGCATGATGATGCCAATGTCATGCCAGGATAAAACTAAAGGATGGCAGGAGAAAACAAGAAACAGGAATAGAAAGTAAAAACAGAATAACTATGGAGTTGCATTGGAATGGCACAGAGTTAACATATATGAAGTTGTAAGTATTATTAGATAGTAAAAGATAAAGGTAAAGAAAACTAGAGAACACAAAGTTTTCTGAGCATGGAGCAACTGGAGTTATATTAGAGATAAAATGGAGTTGACTTAGTAACATGGAATATGACAAAATTGCTTGAAGACTAACATTGTCAATATATTACAATAATTATTCAAACTAAAGCTGTTATGATTTACACTACTTCTTTGACCCATTTTTAGTATAGCTACTTTGTATTGGTTTATATACATGGGTTATAATAGAGTATCTGGATAAGTTAAGTCTCTTTAAACTTAACCACTCATGAGATTGGCCTCTTTGGCTTCTTAGAGTAATTTCCTTAGTCTCAAGCCTTTTTAAATCCACCTTCATTCTTGCCTAGCCCAGTTTAGGGGTTAGTGCAGTGTTCTACTCTTGTTTTCCTTCTTATTGCTCTTGTTATCAAGCCAAGACTATAATAAAAGCATTGTTTTGACATCCAAGGTTGGCATTTGAAAATGGCACTCAAAAAGCATATACCTGTTATTGACTGTGTGTAGCAATAAAGGATTTTTTTTCCCTCCATTTTACTTACTTTATATGTCATTTTATTATTTTATAAAATAATATCTGAGTACATGTGTAATGTAACATATGTAGCTAAAGTGCATTCTTTGCATTGAACTAAAACTTCAACCACCTGAAGGGTACTAACTACAATGTGCTTGAACTGAGAGGCCTTTTGTACTAGAGGCCAGGAAACTAGGCAAGGAAAATAGTAAAAGAGTCAAGGAACTTGTATAAAGCCAAAGACTCAAGTGTACAAGACTGGGAATTCCAGGCTGCAGCACTGGCCCTTATATATGCTACAAATGTGCACACAGACCATGTAGGTCTGGCCTACCCTAAACTATTGTACAGTAAGCCATTCAATAGCATTAAAGGATGGGAGGAGAAACATGAAGGGAAAACCTAGAGGAGGCTCTAAAGAGGAGCAACCAAGGAGGGATCAACAAAGGAGGACTCATAAGAGACTTGTGCCCATGCAACTGAGGGCCTAAACCTTGAAAGGGTTGAGATCCAAAGAAGTGTCTAAAGCGAGATATGAAGTGATTAAGTCTGGTGAGACTTAACTACCTATACCCACCCCTTATATATGGCCTAGGGAGGTGCATGGACCAACTACTACTAGCCTACCCTAAGGTGCTGCTATCTATGGACACCAATAGCAGTAAGATCACACTATTAAATAGTAAAGAAGAAATCATGGAGCAGGAATTAAGAGTGAGGCAGTGGCCTTATGGATCAAGAAAGTAAAATGGAAGAGAAGAAAGATCTCATAAATAGAAGATCAGGGTTGCACATGAGGATGGAGATGTCTGCCACAGATGGGATCATAGGAGTAGATCCAAGGATCCATCAGATCCATGGAGATATGACCAGATCTAGATAGGGAAGATCTAGGGCAGATCCTGGGCAGATCCCAGATCCTAATTATGTGACCACTGACCATAAGGTACTCATAAGAATAGCCAAGCCCCAGGCTAGGGTTAACCTGAAAAGGAGTATCATTCCCATGATCATGTGATGTGAAAGTGGTGATTGTGCAAGATATGTAATAGCTACAATAAGATATAATATTATGATCTAAACTGATTCAGACCTGTGATATGTGAAAGAGTGAAATGGTAAAGATTACCAGGGTCATGTGATGTGACAATGTGAAGGGTTAAAGGAAAAGTAAAAATATGGGAAAATTAAAAAGAACAAAAATGTGTATTATAACAGTAATCATATATACAAAGTGCTACATTACATAATAGCACATAATGTAAAATATTCAGAGTTTATCTTTGGAATTTCATTCTCTTACTGGGCTAAACATGCCTCTATGATATGCTTTTAAGTGAGATTCTTATTAGATAATATATTAAATAATGACTGGGTCAAGCTAACTAGCAGGACAGACAACCAACACACCATCAATAAGATTATCCAAATACTTACACAAGTGCTAGCTGTTATGATTGGTTTCTTTTCTTTTTTCTTTTGCATCCTAGCTTTCAATTTTTGCATGTTCTCAATGCTTTCTTGTTATATTCTGGAACATTCAGAATTCTTTGTTTTAGAAGATTTCTTTTGTCAGCTGCTATTACTTATAGTTAGCTTCCTTTACTTTCCATGTGTTTCTATAAGTAGCATGTCTTCTCTTTATGTTCATTATACTACTTCTGCCTTATATTTACCTTATTCTTCTCTAAATAATCTGCACACCAAGTTCCCATTCTTTCAAGAGTATCTGTCAAAACAAAGCAAACTAAGATTGACTATACTGTTAAAACAGCATCTTGATGCTTAAACTCTGTTACATTTAATCCTAAGGAGCTAAAGAACTTCTAAGTCAAGCATACTGCTAGATTATAGAGGAATGCTAGAGGGGGTAAACTCTTGATATAAGATACTATTAGAATTTAGGGTAATAGAGAAAAAAAGCTCCAAAAACAAACTTTGGGGTTGAACATATTGATGTGGCTCAATCCATAGGTAATGATATATTTCTGGGGGCTTTCAAAGAAGTCCAGAGATTTTCAGAAGGTTTAGAAGAGCTTTTCTCAGGTCAAATGTAACTTGACTTCACCTTATGTGATATATTCTTGCAGCAACTTGGTGTCCCAATTTATGAAGAGGTTAGAGATTTAAAAAAAAAGTAATCTTATGGCTTAACATAAAAGACAGGCAAGACAAGAATTATCAAGCCTAGTTATAATAAGATCAAGCCCTCAGGATTTTCTTAAGAATTCCATTGAGGCTTGGAAGTACTCCAGAGTAAACCAGAGAGTCAGAGAGTGAGCTGAAAAGCTCAGTCAGAGTGAGAATGGAGTCAAGATAAGCTTGTTTTTGTTGATATTCAAACTAAGGTACTACATACAGAAGTTACAGTGTAATGGTGTCTTCTGTTCTATTTTTAATACTCAAATAATCTTGGTAAATGCTTCTAATCTATCCTGGAAGACTAATGAGGCTTTTAGCTAGTGGCCCTGAACTAGGCAATAGAGAGAGGATGAGACCACTACTCTTGTATAAATCAGATGCCAGCAGGAAAGAGTTATGCTATATAACCAGCTAAGAGATCAAGAGAGCAAGATTGGGGAAAATCCAGCTTGTACCCCCTGCCTTATATATTGCCAGGGTCTGCACACAGACCAAGTACAGAAGGCTTACCCTAAGGTCTACTATCTATATACACCAATAGTAGTAATTACTCAGCTATAGATATGGAAAGGGAAAGACATGGAGTGAAAATAAGGAGTAAGGCAGTGGCCTCATGGATCAAGGGATATAATGGAAGAGAATACCACACTATGAGGATGTGGGAGAATAGAAGGGATGTGCACAGGATCAGAGATCTGAAAGAAGCATGGCAGCAGCAAGGTTAAGGAAATTTACCTGGATCTCTGCCACAGATGCAGATTCTAATCTAGATTCTAAGATCAGATATCATTGGAGACTATACCTGAATCTCATCTGAAATCTCCCACATCACATGACTGATACCTTGTACAGGGAAATACTCTGAGATAAAGGACTTAGCCTTAGCCTAGGATTATTCTTATTAGACTACTTGTTTGCACAATCATGTGCTCCTGATTATATCACTATGCAATCATTTGCATCACATGCTCTGAAGTTCCCATGGTCATGTGCTAGAGACTCATGTTTACTAGATACATAATATACAGTGCTTATAGTTCCAGAGCAGTGAAAAGATCTAAGCAAGAAAGAAAGATGAGACTGGAGTTGTCTTAAAAGTAAGAGCAGATGCCAATGCATTTTGGAGATAAATGGAGATATTAGAGATAATAGCATCAAGACATGTTAGTTTGAAACTAAAAAATGGCATAAATGTTATGCTAGGCCCAGGTAGAGACTAATATAGACCTTAAAGCTGGGGCTAAGGGATAAGGCTTGACAAAAGTTAGCCTTGAGTCTAGAGTAATGGTGCAAATGTGAAATGGCACTATATATCCCTTAGTGAAGGTTGGAAATGAAACAAGAATACTGGACTCATTAAGGACTAAGATGGTGTCTGTTAATGAGTTGTTACAGAGGGAGCTCAGAGGTTTTAGAGAAGAATAAGGTGGAATAAGGCAAAAGTAGCATAAGAAACAGAAGAGATAAAGTATGCTACTTATGCTATGAGAAATAAGATACAGACTTAGTTGAATGAGTCAGAGAGGATAACTATTGGCTAAGTAAGTGATCTGTGTAAAAACAAATGGAATGTGGCAGAAGCAGACTATGAATAATAGCTGCTGAGTAAAAAAATGTTCTGGAATAAAAAAGTCTAAATGTTCCAAAACATAACAAAAGGGCATGTGGGATGCACAAAGATTAGAAGCTAGAATAAAAGAGGAAAAAAAAAGGGACTAATCATAACAATAAAAAGGCAAGAGTTAAAACAGGAACAAGGAAGAAAATAAGAGTAGAAGAAAGTATGGAGTTGAAACAGAGTAGTTTAGAGAGAACAAAGAGAGAACTAAGGTATACTAAGTTGCTGAGAACAGAAATGAAGCTAAAGTCAAAATTAAGGCAAAAAGAAAATGGAGGATTGGAGAAACTGTTATGACTCTGGATCTCAGAGGCTAAACCTAGATGAAAGAGTGAGAGAAGAAACACAGAAAAGAAAAACCTAATGGAGGCTCTGAAGAGGAGTAACCAAGGAGGGATCAATAAAGGAGGACTCAGAAGAGACTTGTGCCCATGCAACTGAGGGTCTAACCTGAAAGAGTTGGGATTCAAAGAAGTGCTTTAAGCAAGATACAAAGTAATCAAGTCTGGAGAGACTTGACTACCCATATCTGCCCCTTATATATGGCCTAGGGAGATGCATGGACCAACTATACTAGCCTACCCTAGAGTACTGCTCTCTATGGACATCAATAGCAGTAAGGACACACTATTAAATAAGAGAGGTAACTGCATGGGGTAGATATGAAGAAGTGAGGCAGTGGCCTCATGGATTAAAGGAAGGAATGGAAGAGAAGAGAAGATCTCATAATGGGAGATCAGGGTTGCACATGAGGATGGGAATCTCTGCCACAGATGAGATTGTAGAATGTAGATCCAAGAATCCATCAGATTCAAGGAGATATAACTAGATCTTGATAGGGAAGATCTATGGGCAGATTCTAGGAAGATTCCAAATCTCTAGTTACATAACCACTGACTAAAAGGGTACTCATAAGAATAGCCAGACCCAGGCTAGGGTTACCTGAAAAGGAGTGTTTCTCCCATGATCACATGATGTGAAAGTGGTGGTTCCACAAGATGTATAACAGAAACTGTAATTATACTAGGGTAAAAAGAGCACAAGTGCAACTGAAGTGGAATAAAGGAGTTGTTACGACTCTGGAATCCAGAGGCTACACCTAGCTGAGATGGAGGAGGAGGAACACTGGGGAAAACCTTAAGTGGAGGCTCAGACATGGAGCAACCGAGGAGTGACTGGAGTGATGATGATGAGGAGGACATGGATGAGACTCGAACTTGAGCTTCCTAAGATCTCTTGCCTCTGAAGGGCCTGGATTCCTGAGAAGAGCTTTCTTCTAAAGCCTAAAACTGCCTGTGCTACAAAGTGATAAAGTCTGAGGGACTTTAGCACTCTGAGCCGGCCTTTATATACTACTCTAGATGGTGCACAGACCATGTACA
>JBBPJW010000253.1:0-40838 GCA_038088935.1 Pulveroboletus aff. viridisquamosus
AATAAGAAAGAAAGAAACAGGAATAGAAAGTAAGATTGAAATAACTATGAGGTTGTATGTTACATTCCATATTCCAGATCTGATTCTAACCTGGCTTATATCTGGTTCTTGCATCTAGTAAGCCATTTCAGCCCTATATAATCACTTTATCAAGCACATATTATGTAGTTCTCCACTATCTTCTGCTTCCAGTTCCATTTCCCCTGTTTTTGTTACTTACCTTACCTTAGCATCTCTGGTTTTTTCAAACCATTCCACTACAACTTCATATCTAGTTCCACTCTTACCTCTTGTTTCTATTTTGTGTTTTTCCTGGTTCCTTTCTGTTATTATTCAGTTTCAGTCTGATATTATTAGATGTTGTCTTCTCTAACATCTTCATTTGTATCCAGATTGCATTGATACCTGCTTTTTCTTCTGAGATAACTCCCTTTGTATTTCCTTTTCTTGCTTAGACATTTTTGCTACTCTGGAACTATAAATACTATAACTTCTGTAAGGTACTGTAGTTCAAATATCAATGAAAACACCCTTGTCTGAACTTTGTCCTTCATGTTAAGCTATGAGACTGCTCTCCTCTCTTCCTCTGATCCCTCCATAAATCAGAACACTGGGTTATGCAAGAGTACACCACATAAGATAAAGCCAAGTCCCATTTAACCCAATAAAAACTCCTCTTGACCTTTCTGGATCACCTTCAGACTTCCTCAGAAGTCTCTGAAGTACATCTCCCTTCATGGGTTGAGCTGCCATTAGGTTATTTGCATTTAGAATCCTTTGTCTGGGTTCTTGATTAAATGTCAAGATAACATTTTGATATTATATTAGAATGGCTTGAAACTAAGTATATGAAGTTTTAAGTGTTATTAGGTAAAAAGAGATGGAGATAAGAGCAAACTAAATAATATATAGCTGATAAACTGAAAACAACTTGAGTTACACTAGAGAAAAAATGGAGTTGACTTCATGGCATAGGATATAACACTGGAGGATTAGTTTACTTAGTTTTACCAAGTCTACGCCCATGACATTTGGGTCTTTTTTGGCCCAAGGGGTGGTCAAGGGAGAGTTGGGGGTCCAGGTGTGAGTTCTAGGGTTTTTATATCTTAGCTTGCTAAGTTTGGCAGAATTAGAGGTTCTCTGGAAATAAACTGCCTTTTATACCAGGTTTCAATGGTGCTGGGGATTTTATTGAGATTTTGAATTTGACAGGATAGTCAGAGTGGTATTTCAGCTTCATAGTATACAATCAGGATATTGTTGTTCTTGATATTTACTAGAACCATATGATTCTGGAACTTAACAGTGTACTTAGTAAAAAAGGGGAACCATTTACCCTTCTTGTTCTGGCACATTTGTGTATTGGCCAGCCAGTGATCAGCTAAGGCAATGGTATCCTGTTGTCTAAAGGAGGCATTAAATGCCTTGATAAAACTGCTGAAGGTACCCATAACCACTACTATACCAGCAATGCACATTTTTTAGAAAGTGGTCGCCTGTTAAATATGGGTGTACTCCAGATCTACTCCAGAACTCTCCAGAATAGTAGTCTAATGGGGCTTGGCTTCATCTTATATGGTGCATCTTTGCACTAGTCCCAGTGTTCCAAATTTCAGAGAGGATCAGAGAGTCAGAGTAAGTCATAGAGACTTGGATTCAGAGGGGTGAGGGCATATGGCCTGCTTACAAGGTTGGAAGAGAAGTTAGAGACAAAGAGAAAGAGTGCTGAATTATGTTAATATTCAAACTAGGGTACAAGATACAGAGCTACAGTACTTATATCTTGGAAAAGTAGATTATCTATCAAGGGAAAGAAGATGAGATAGGAATTGTCTTAGAAGTGAAAGCTGGTATCAATGCAACCTGGATACAAATGGAGATGTCAGGTATGACACTGACAATATTATGCCAGGATGAAACTATGGAGTTGTGTTGGACAGACACAGATATATGTATAAGGAATTTGTAAGTATTATTAGATAGATAGAAAATAAGATAAATAGGAACTAGTTAACATGTAGCTTAAGGGTAATCTCCAACCAGAGTTGCATTAGAAATGCTATGGAGTGGGCACAGTGGTCCAGAATATGACATTGCCCAAAAGAGGATGGGCCCTTTAGTTTTGTAAAAGAAAGTAAACATAATCTTATTTTTGTCAGAACTATAGACCATAGCATTAATAAAGAAATAAAACTGGACTGAATTCAGCCACACTTCTGCTTTGCAGCAGTCACCATCAAAGTACTTGGGAGAACCAAGACAGAGCTCTGTGGATTTTAAAGGAGCAGTGAAGTCAGACATAGTAGGAAAAGGGCAATATCTGATAGAAGTGGGGTAAGGTGGGGTAAGTGTGCAAGAGATCTGTAGAGAAGAAGAGAGGTTGTGTGCAGGGGCCTGGTCTTGTTTCTGGTCTTCTTGGGAAAGGAGAAAAAGATCCTAAAGATTATCTTCTGGGGAAATAGGGCAGTTGTTTGAGGGTTCTCCTGTTTCAGAAGAGTTGAGGAAGTCCTCCATGGGTTGAGTTCTTGGCTTACCCCAGAGGATGTTAAGAAGTAAGGGAGTTTTGAATGGAATGGTGGCAGGCTATAGTAGTGGTAGCTGCAAGTAGAAATACTACTTCTTTTGTTATTCTAGGCTCAGGTAGAGACTAATATAGACCTTATGGCTAGAGCTAGGGCTTAGGAGAAGACTTAACAAATGGTCAGCCTAGAATACTAGAGTAATAATGTAAATGTGGGATGACATCATATATTCCTTAGTGAAAGTTGGGAACAAAGCAAGTATGCTGGACTTGCTAAGAACTAAGTGATGCTTGCCAACAAAGATTGCAAGCAGGGAACTCCCTTGAAAGGGTGGACAAAGGTCTCAGAGTGTTTAAAGGAAAACAAGGTGATTTAAGGCAGGTTAAGGCAGAAGTAGCATAAGGAACAAGGAGATGAAGTATGCTACTTATACTAAGGGAAACAAGATTTAGACTTAGTTGAATAAGTCAGAGCAGATGACTACAGCTGAGTAAATGATTCATGTAGAAGTAGACAGAATATAAGAAAAGCAAGCTATAAGTAATAGTTGCTAACTAAAGAAATGTTCTGGAATAAGGAATTTGAATGTTCCAGAATATAACAAGGAAGCATTAGAGATATGCAAAGAGCAGAAGCTAAGACACTAGAGAAAAAAGAAAAGGGAACTAATTATAATACCTTGGCAAGCTATTGAATAAGCAAAGTAACCAAGTAAGCAAGACTGGAAAATCCCTGCTTGCACCCTTAGCCTTATATATTGCTAAAGTAGGCACATAGACCATGTACAGGTAAGCTACCCTAAGCTATTCTATCTATGGCCACCAATAGCAGCTAGTGCATATTATTAAATAAAGGAGAGGAAAGCATGAAATAAATATTAATAAGTAAGGCAGTGGCCTTATGAATCAAGAGAAATGGAAGAAAAAAGAAGCCATACCATGATAATATGGGAAAATGGAAGGAAAGCACACAGAATTAGCAGAGATAAAAGAGGCATGGCAGTAGCATGGTCAAAATCTGAATCTCTGTCTCAGATCAGATATTATCAGGTACTGAATCTGGATCTCATCTGAGATCTGTCACATCATATGACCAATACCTGTGCAGAGGATTTATCTCTGAATACAAGAACTCAACCTTAGCCTAGTGTTATAGAATTTCTTTAGTTTCCAATCTCTCCAAGTTTGCTTTTTCTCCCTATCTAGCCTTATTTTAGGGATTTTTAGTATTCTATTCTTATCTTTTCTTCTTGTTACTCTCATTGTTCAGTCAAGACTGTAATATTTAGGGTCTTCTTGAATAGGAAGCTCATTTGCATGCTTACATGCTTTCCAGTCACATAACTGCAATTAGTTCACATTATCTGCTTAACAGTTTCCACAGTCATGTGCTAGAGACCATTGTATTCACTAGATGCATAATAAGAATATTTTAAAGCTCAGACACATTTTTTACATGTATATCTTTGTTTGCATCATAAAACAACATCAAATATATCATATTCTTATCATAATTATAGTGTTTAAATAAAAAGTACATAAAGTATTCCAATGGAGTTTTTGTTTTCAAATAATCATATCTCTACAGCCACTGGGCCAAATAATAGCCAAAAGTAAGTATTATATTTGATCTCACCAAAGTAAAATGAAATTCCCATGAGTGTTTGCAGAGCACTTCATGCCCTAGATTTAGATTAAATATTGGAATGCTTTTTGGAGTCACTGTAACTAGTTCACCTTTAATACTAGACTCACAGATCTAGGTATTAATGAAAGCCTGAATCAAAGGCTTTCTACAAATATATACATTGCTTAAGTAATTCCTTTCATATTAGTCTGTATTCATCAATTAATGTAGTGTACTCATTGGAATGGTTTTGTTGCTAATATCCAAGGTATCAAAAACTAGTATAAAGCATATTCTTCTTTAGCATTAATGACCTTCTGAATTCTCTTAGGCATACTTTCAATCAATGTCTGACATTCCTGTACTTTAATCTTGTTTCACTCTGCCTATACTCTTTTTCAAAACTCTATTATGTCAGAACATGGCTCTAAATATCCAGCCAGCCTTCTTTTGAGAAAAAACCATATATGCTTTATGGAATTAAGGTCTGGAGACTAAGCTGGCCATATCATAACCTAAAATCCAAGGTTAGCAAACCACTTTTTAATTCTTTTACTGGTGTGCTTGGAATTATTGTCTTGTTTAAAGACAATATCATCTGAATTCAATCTATAGTATTAAAGAGTTTGTTAAAATATATCCTCTAAAATCTGTATATAAAGTTCAGCATCCATTTTATCATCAATCTTACAAGCCATTTCAACTCCTTTTCAGGTCTTACACCCCCATATCATCAAAAATCCTCCCCCAGACTTAACTGTTTTCTGCACAGTCTATCACTTAATTCCTTTCCTGCCTTTTTCCATGCCTATCTCTTGCCATCTGACCCAATGCAATTAATTTTGGTCTCATCTGATCATATAATTTACCTTCAATCCTCCAGTCCAATCCTGATGGCTTAAAGCAAAGTCCATTTTAGCCATCTTGTAATGCTTAGAAAAAATAGGGCATTTCTTCTTTACAATAGCCTTTTATTCAGCTTTTCTAAGGTGATGGCAGATATTCTGAGGGAAAATGGTGTGATTCTTGATATCCTAAAGTGTTTTGGTCACTTCAACAGCATTTTTAGATTTTCCAGTTTCAATAAGTTGAATAATATAATATGAAATGCATTTTTTACACTGAACTAGAACTTGAAACATCTGAAAGGTGCCATCTACTTAGTGTTTGAGCTGAGAGGACTTTTGAACTAGATTCCAGAGAACTAGGCAAGAGAAAATAGAAGAAAGAGTCAAGGACTTGTATAAAGTCAAAGGCTTAAGTGTGCAAGACTGGAAAACCCCAGGCTATAGCACTGACCTTTATATATGCTATAAAAGTGTGCACAGACCATATAGATCTGTCCTACCCTAAACTACTGACAGTAAGCTATCCAATGGCACAAAGGAAGCAGGGACCTACAAATACATAAGATAAACATAATGCTATAATAAAATATGAGGTAATAGTCTATATCTGTCTAGATATGTGATATGTGAAGTTGTGAAAGTGTAAAATGGTAAGAGTTACCATGGTCACATGATGTGACAATGTGAAGAGTCAAAGGAAAAGTAAAAAGATAGTAAAAATAATGAAAAATGAAAAATATGTATTATAACATAATGCATATTAGTAGAAGTAATAAGGAATAAATGGCCATCAGAGCATTTCTGCAGGTTGTGTTATACCACCAGTTCTGGAGGCACATCAACCAACTCTCAGCTAATAATGGAATAGAAGTATTATAACTTTAAATCCCAGAGGCTAAATCTAAATAAAGAGAAAGAGAAGGAACATAAAGGAAAACTCAAGAGGAGGCTCTAAAAAGGAGCAACCTGTTATGCTAGGCCTGGATAGGGTCAGGCATAGACCTCCAGAAGAGGGAACTGTGAGTGGAGTGAGCTTAACAAAGGGTTAGCTTGTGGACAAGGATGGTATGATACAAGGACAACACCAATAAGGGGATGCTCAGACAAAGTGCCAACCTATAACAGGAATGCTGGCCTGCAGAGTATGATCAACAACTGGTCATTGATGGAGTTCAAGGGTTCCCTCTTGTGCACCAATGTGTGAACTGTTACGACTCTGGAATACCAGAGGCTACACCTAGACCTGAATGCAAGAGGAGGAACACAAAGAAGTGAACTCAAATGGAGGCTCTGAAGAGGAGCAACTGAGTAGAGGAACTGTGAGGAGGACTTGTAAGAGACTCATGCCCAAGTGACTAAGGGGCCTTTCCTAAAAGGGAGGTATTCCAAAGAAGTGCAAGTAATGCAAAATACAAAGTGATAAAGCCTAGAGCTTTAGCACCAGTACTTGCCCCTTTATATAGCCCAGGGAAGGCGCACAGACCATTGTAGCTATGGCCTACCCTAGTGTGCTGCATACCTAGTAACCAGTAGCAGAATAGGAGCACTTGTGTATAAAGGATGGAGAAGGCATGAAGCAGGAATTAAGAAAGAGGCAGTGGCCTTGCAGTAAAGAAATGTAAAATGGAAGAGAAGGGTCATGGTCAATGTGAGGATGGGAATCTCTGCCACAGATGAGATCACCTCCTAGATCTGTCATATCCATGGAGATGGTCAGATCTGAGATCGGGAAGATCCCAGGCAGATCTGGGGAAGATTCATAGATGGATCACATGACCACTGACCATAAGGGAAACTTATAAAGTATTGCTTAGTCCTAGCATAGGGTTAATCCTGAAAAGGAATAGGTTTCCCACGATCACGTGTAGTGAAAGTGGTAGTTGCATTGGTTCACAACATGAACTAAGAAGAAATATATTACCAAGAGATCATAAGACTCAAGATAGCAAGGAGATAACAAGGGAGATTTCAGCAGGGGTAGAAGTAGCATAAGGAGAAGGGAGGCAAAGTATGCTACTTTATAGTACAGAGAATAAGGTTCAGACTCAGTTGAATAAGTCATGTGAATGACAAGTGCTAAGTAAATAATCTGTGTGAAAACAGATGGAATATGAAAGAAGCCCTGTTGTGGTAATAAGATATAACTCATGAGAGGGGAGTGGATCATGAGTTATAGTGGCTGAGTCAAAGAATGTTCTGGAATAAAGAAGGGGAAAGTTCCAGAACATGAACAAGAAAGCATCTGAGATATGTGAAAGTAAAACATGGCAAGGAAAAAAAAAAAAAAAAAAAGGAAATTGTAACACAACCAAAAAGGAATCAAAGAAGGAGGACTTGAAAGAGACTTATGCTTGAGCTTCTAAGGGCTGGCTCTAAAAGGGCTAGGATCCAAAAAAGTGCTAACTGCAAAGTACAAAGTAATTAAGTCTGGAGAGACTTGATCACCCATACCTGCCCCTTATATATGGCCCAGGGTGGTATATGGACCAACTACAGGAAGCCTACCCTAGACTACTGCTAACTATAAATACCACTAGCAGTGAGAGTACACTATTAAATAAGAGAGGGGAAAGCATGGAGCAGAAATAAGAAATGAGGCAGTGACCTCACATATCAAGGGATAGAATGGAAGAGAAGAGAAGACTTATAATGGAAAATCAGTATCTTATATAAGAATGGGGATCTCTGCCATAAATGTGAGGCAATTACAGATGTAGTCAAGATCTGTTAGATTCTAGAAGATAGCATTAAGATCTAAATGAGAAAATCTATGGGCAGATCCTGGAAAGATCTCAGATCCTGTGTCACATGACCACTAGCCATAAAGATACTTGTAAAGAAGTCAAGCCATAAGCTAGAGTTATCTGAAAAGGAGTATATTACCCACAATTATATGAGGTAAAAGTAGTAGTTGCACAAGATACATAACAAAAAGATAGAGGACAGATTAATGATTGATTGAGCTAGAAGATACACAAATGGCTAATATAATTATCTAAAGCTAGGCTTTGAAACACTATATCCATAGTACTTATATTTTACAAGTTTGTGCACAGATCAAGACCCAGATGGAAGGGTTTTCCTTCATAGGCAATAAATCAAAAAAGAGAAGTCTACAGGGTTGCAGCTTCTATCAAATGGAAGAGAAGGAAGGTCAAGAAGCAAGGTGAAATAAAAAGTAGGTAAAGGCATAAAGCTAACTTTATGCCTTGAATCTAGATCTGCAGATTCTCTATTGCTCTCCAGATAAGATAAGAGGTTAAATAATCAGTGATAAGATGGGATCTTATGGTAGAAAAAGTAAAAATTTGAGAATTGTCATAACAGGTTGGGTTAGTGTTCATCACATATCCTGTAAACAGTAGTGGTGCCAAAACCACTAGCAGTAGAGATTTGATAAGCAAAGCAACATGTTACAATCTTGATAAATGTCAAGCAGACAGAGATAGAAGCAGGAGAGGAACTGGAAAAACAATCCAAAAATAGAAAGATTAAAAAAGAAGGACTTGAATAGTTATCTCACAGACTTTAGAAAGCTAACTTGAAGAAATACCATATTAAAAAAGATAAATATTACAAGTGCCTAAGTCTAAGAACTTGAGATATTTAGAAATTTTATTATATTGTGATATACAAGCTATAACAATTATAGTAAGATAAATGACAATATAGGAGTAATTAGAATAAAGGAAAAGACAAAAGATATGAAAATCATAATATAATCCAATTTCAAAAGAGCAACAATTTGATTGATTTAATCAATAAAAAGTGATTTTATAATAGGGGTATGGAAGAAGTGGTGGTGTTTTGGTTTGTTTATACTATGCTGAACTTCTTGTACATCACATGACTTAATGATAATGTAATATATTGCTACAATATTTGATTCTAATAATATTAAATGTTAGCAACAAAACTGTTTTAATAAGTATACTGGGCTAATTGGTGAATACTGACTAATATAGAAGGAATTACTTAAGCAATATATGTATTTTTAGAAAGCTCTTTATCTGGGCCTTCCATCAATATCTAGGTCTATAAATCCAGTATCAAAGATATACTAGCTGTTTATACAACAATCAAAATAGTATTAACATTAAAACAGTTTTATTGCTCAGTGTAAGTGTCTTACAATGGTAAAATAAGTCATAGTCTTATCCAACTGAGCCAGCACTATCCTCCATTTGTATTATAATCACTTTTTACTTTTTCCATCACATGACTGTGGGACACTTCTCATCTTTTCACTTTTCACATCTTCACCTTTTCACATTTTCACATGTCACATTTTCACATTTCACTCTTTCACATATCACAAGCCTAGACCATGACATCATTACCTGGCAGCTTCCTTATGGAACTGCTATGATACTCACTCCTTTATTGCCATTGGTCGGCTGACTGTAGCATACTTAGGGCTGGAGCCACTTACATGGTCCGTGCACATATCTGTAGCATATAAAAGGAGGTTGGCACAAGCTGGGATTCCCCAGTCTTGTGCACTTGAGCCTTCTGCTTTATACAAGTCACTTGATTTATTTTACTCTTGCCTAGTTCACTTGGGGTCTAGCTAAAACCCAAGCTCTTAGGAAAAGGCAACCACTAGGTCCAGACTCAAGGAATCAGCTAGGACAGTAGAATGCTGTTTCAATTTGCATTAGAGGAACTAAAAAATAGCAGCTCTACTATATTACATATCTAGTGAACATAATGGTCTCTTACATGTGACCATGGCAACTTCAGAGCATATGATGTAAATGGTTGCTAGTCATATGATCAGGAGCACATGATTATATGAACAAGTAGCCTAATAAGAATAACTCTAGGCTAAGGCTAAGTTCTTTATATCAGAGTATTTTCCCTGTACAAGATATCAGTCATGTGATATGGCAGATTTCAGATGAGATCCAGATACAGTCCCTGATAATATCTGATCTTAGAATCTAGATTAGAATCTGCATCTGTAGCAGAGATCCAAATAAATCTCCTCAGCCTTGCTACTGCCATACTTTATTCATACCTCTGATTCTGTGTGCTTTTCTTTTATTCTTTCACATCCTCATGGTGTGGTCTTCTCTTCCATTACTATCTCTTGATTCATGAGGCCACTGCCTCACTCCTCATTCCCACTCCATGTCTTTTCCTTCCTTTATATATAGCTGAGTGGTTACTGCTATTGGTGTACATAGATAGTAGACCTTAGGGTAGGCCTTCTATACTTGGTCTGTGTACAGATCCTGGAAATATATAAGGCAGGGGGTACAAGCTGGGATTTCCCCAGTCTTTTTCTCTTGATTTCTTAGCTAATTATATAGGATAACTCTTTCCTGCTGACATCTGGTTTATACAAGAGTAGTAGTCTTATTCTTTCTCTTTGCCTAGTTCAGGGCCACTAGCTAAAAGTTTCACCAGCATTTCAAGGATAGAAATAGAAGCATTTACCAAGGTAGCTTGAGTATCAAGAATAGGACAATAGTTACCATTTCATACTATTATGCATTTAGCAGAATACTAACAGTCTTATCATATGACCACAAAACTCACTTGCCTAAACAAGATTAAACCTAGGCATAGGTTTTATTCTTTATTCAGAATATCCCTTAATGCATGGTAATAGTTGTTATATGTGTTATGCTCCTAGTGAACACGACGGTTGCATGTGACCATGAGAACTTCTGAACATGGGATGCACTGGTCACAAGATCAGTTGCATGTGATCGTGTGAATGAGTAACCCTATAAGGACAAATCCTAGGCAAAGGTTAGTAGTTCTATTAAGAGTATTTCCCCAGTATTGCAAGGTCACGTGATGTGGCTGGATCTCAGATGAGATCTTAGATCAATACCAATGATATCTCTAACAGATATTAGGATCTGATCTGTGGCAGGGATCTAGATAGATCTCCTCGGCCTTCAGGCGGCCATGCCTCATTCATAAGTACTAAGCGATGCTTCCATTCCCCCACATCCTCATGGTGTGGTTACCTCTTCTACATCCTCTATCCGCAAGGCCCTTGCCTCACTCCTTCCATATGAGTTATACCCCTTCCCTTATCTATTCAGGGTCAAGCACGACATATGCTATTGGTGACCATAGATAGCAGTAGTAGTGTATAGCCTCCTGTACATGGTCCGTGTGTGATCCTTGGTAATATATAAGGCAGGAGATGCAGGCTGGGGTTCTCCTCAGTCTGTAGCACCTGAACCTTCTACTGTGACTTCCTCGTGTCCACTCTATGGGCCTGAAGCATGGTTGGAGGTAGCGACTGTACTCCTAGGATGCCTTGAGCATTGCCACCGTGCTTTGACTCACTCGTGCTCCTAGTACATTCACTCATCGAACCGAAACCGTAACCGGAAACCCACTCCAGGAACCGTACTGCACAATACCAACATCGAATCATTGCGATCATAACAACATGGCTAGCAAACATAATGGTCTTAAGCATGTGACTGTGGGAACTTTAGAGCACATGATACAAATGATGGCATAGTTATGTAACCAAAAGCATGTGATCATGCAAATGAGTATCCTTATAAGGATAACCCTAGGCTAAGGCTAAGTTCTTTATATTAGAGTATTCTACTATATCAGGTATTAGTTACATGATGTGACAGATCTCAGATGAGATCCAGGTACAGTCCCCAATAACACCTGATATCAGAGTCTAGATAGAGGATCTGATCTGTGGCAGAGATCCAAATTGAATCTTCTTGGCCTTGCTACTACCATGCCTTTTTTATATCTCTGATCCTAAGCACTTTCCCTTCCATTCTCCCATATCCTCATGATGTGGCTTCTCTTTCATTCTTATCCCTTGATCCATGAGGCCACTGCCTCACTTCTTATTCCTGCTCCATGCCTTCTTTATCCTTTATATATTAGCTGAGTGATTACTACTATTGGTATTTCTAGATAGTAGATCTTTAGAGTAGGCCTCTTATACTTGGTCTGTGCATAGACTTTGGCAATATATAAGGCAGGGGATGCAAGCTGGGATTTCCTTAGTCTTGCTCTCTTGACCTCTTAGCTGGTTATACAGAATAACTCTTTTCTGCTGGCTTCTGGTTTATACAAGAGTAGTAGTCTCATGCTTTTCCTTTGCCTAGTTTGGGGCCACTAGCTAAAAGCTCTACTAGTTATTCAAGACAAATTAGAAGCATTTACCAAGGTAGAACAAGTATCAAGGCAGGATAGATAGTTACCTATTTTAGATTTCTTATCTCTTGTCTTGACTCACAAGCCTAGTTAGAGGTCACTAGTTCAAAAGTCCTCTTGTTGTTGTTGTTGAAGCTATCATATACCAGTTTGTGTCATATAGGGGCACCTTGTTAGATATATAACACCCACCTTAATAAAACTTATTATATTTTTTTAAAGAATAAGTGGATAATTTAACAACTAAATATACTTTTTTACTGTGTTTCTGCTTTGCATCAGGCACATTCCACCATATAATGCCAACCTTTTTGAAATAAATTGCATCTCCAGCTAAAATGCTAACATCAGAAAAAAGTTTATTGTTAATATTAAAAAGAATATTAGAGCTGAATTTATAAATTTCCAACTTTAACTTGTAGGCAAGGGCATAATGAATACTGAGATTTGTTTCAGCATACTTTAAAAATTGATGAAGCTATGTAAAGGAAGAAATTAAAGGAAATACTGGCATAATATCATTAGTCTGTGCTTGTTAGATGAGAGTCTGTAAAGCCTGCAAAATAGATGTGGGAACTAAGGAGCTAGGAATCAGATTTATAAAGGGGAATCTTGCTGGAGATTGTGAAAGCAGAACACTATCAAACTGTATGAGAGTATGAAATAAAATTGCTGATATCATAGCTTAAATGAGGCTATTAAGACTTCCCACTGGTTAAGCTGCTGTTATAGCCTTGCATGCTGGATAAAGAAATAATACCTTGTTGGCAGCATTGAAGAACTCAATGTTGAAGAAAATAGCAACTGTTGCCAGGCCATTTTTTTAATGAAGTATTAGCTTGCAATCAGTAAATGTACAAATACTTACTAATGCAAGATACTGCTATGGTTTACTTTTACTTTTACCCTATACTATGTTGCATTTTCTATTTAGTTGCACTTTAGCCCCTTTTTTATGCTCTAGTTCCTTATTTAGCTAGCTTATATAGATCTTATGGCCTGGCCCATGCACCTTAGTTAATAATATATAAGGGCAAGACTTTAGACTGGATTTTCCAGTCTAAAGCACTTGATTGCTTTTTCTTTTTCTTTTCTGTGTGATCTGCTTATATGGGCACCCTTCAAGGTAACTTCTGGTCTTTGAGTTAAGTCCATAACAGATATCAATCACAGATCATAGCAGGTGTAAATATAACTGAACCAAGTGGGCAAATATATGTAAATTCTTCATTATTCTTGTTTTTATATGTCTTTTTGAATTTTAGATGTTATTTAGCAAGCTGCTTATTAAAATCAGCCTTCTTTGACTTAGCAGACAATACTTCCTATGTAATTTAGACATTATCTACAGTTCTATGGCAAATAAAAAAATATAAGTACCTTGTTACTTGAATTAGACACTTAACTTATTATTACTGCTTTCTGAACTCTTAGAAGCCATTTAAAGTAGTCTTTTAATCTGCTGCATGTTAATAAGCACTCTAACCATTGCCAGATTTTTCTTGATTATCTTCTTTACCATTTCCTTGTAGTCACTGACATCGTCAACATTATTTGCATTGACTAGTAAAATATCAGTAATATTGTAGTGGGTTTTTTTTAAAAACCCTTTAGATTTTAGCAGAAAGTATTTGAAGGGAAATGCTTTTTTTTTATGACAACATAGGCCTCAAGACCATGCTTGACCAGTATGCACTGCAGGAAGTTGATGTAATTGAAGGTACTAGGGCTGGGAGCAAAAAGCACTTTCTTTGTCTTGGTTAATTTTTCTTCCCTTGATGAACTTTTTCCCTTGCTGGATGCCTTCTTGACCCTTAAATAGACAGTCAATGAAACTGAATATTTAAGTTTTTGAGCATCATTGTCGGGCAGTGGGAATGACATGGTAGGGTAGAGAAGTACTGAACTTGATTCAGAATTACTACAATTACTACTAGGGCTAGTTTCGGGGTCCCTTCTCGGCATCTTCCAATGACGAACTTTTTGACATCAAAGTTCTGTAAACGGCTGTAGATCATGGGGTTGAACAAGAATAGATAGGGAAGGCATGCAACTGTACATGTGCCGACTTTTCATGGCTGCCAAAGTCATCGGTAGGTATAGACCCAGTCCTCGTGATACCACCCTTTCGGTATACGTCATGATGCTAGTACGCGCTCTTCTCTGTTTTTTTGTTTGTTTGTTCCTTTTCATTTTATTTTTCCTTAGTCTTGACGATGCTCAGCTGAAGAGCGATGCATAACCTTGTTCTACTCATGTCTTTCAAAGTTGCAGGAGCAGACATACCAGGCGTCCACGGTTTTACCATGTCCATTGGCACGATGTCGAATTTGCAAAGTGTCGCAGCGTTCTTCTCACGCCGTACAACTGGTAATGACCTACGCCTCCATTCTTCGCACAATTATCTCATTACAGAGTTCATAGCGCGTCACCCAACATGGTGCATTTTCCACAGACAAAGCTTGCAGCTACCGGGCGACTCTACTACGAATATGTAGTATATGAAATTCATGTATGGCGCACCTCGCACGACAGCTCAGCGTTCTGAATATGGCATCACCTGGGGCCATAACTCGCATGCAATAACTCCATGGGCCTTGTGGGTCTCGTGCAGGGGTAGCCAGATCCAACGTGACGTCCCATCTCTGCGCAACCCCTTACACGTGCAATGATCAGATGAGTGAGTGTCTTATTCGGACGGGGAGTCCTGTCTCGTGCCCATGTCCTCAGAGCTGGGGGCCCATTCTGTCGCTACTCTGCCGCAACATGGATTTTCTAGAAACTACCGCTGTACATTCTGGTCATTGCCACATTGGTACTCGGCACTCTGGACCACATAAATACAGTGTACGTGCACACCCTACTTTCTCCGTCACACCATTTCTTGATACCGCCGTATTCTTATGAGGTTCTCGATCACGAACAGTGTGCTTTTTCTCGCATCCCTTACCGGGTCAGCGTTAGCCGGCGCGACGTACAGTCTCAGTGAAAGTATTTCTGGCAACACATTTTACGGTACCTTTAACTTCGAAGCCATCCCCGATCCCACCAATGGTCGCGTGTAGGTGATGTTATGCTTATTCACGACCCTTTTCCTATTCGCCCTCTATCCAGAAACTACGTCGACCAAGCGACCGCCCAGAGCTTGAATCTCACGTATGCTTCAGGCAACACGTTCGTCATGCGTGCGGACGATACCACCGTTCTTTCGCCAAGCGGCCCGGGACGGAATTCCGTTCGCATCCGTTCTAATAGCCAATACACTACTCACGTCGCAGTGTATGTACGACCTCCTGCCACTGACTTAGCATATTTAGATGTCTCGTATTTTCTTTCAGGTTCGACATAGCTCACATGCCTCAAGGGTGCGGGTAAGGTTCACTCCAGCAGAGTATTTAGGTTCACGTAACGCACTCTGACTGACGTCCAAAGCACATGGCCCGTAAGCTTCGTCTCCGTGTCATCCATACTCACGTAAGGAAGTGACGCTGACATTCGGATTTAGGCCGTCTGGGAGACTGACGAGTCTAACTGGCCTAATGGCGTACGCTTGCCTCATATTATAGAACGTTCGTAGTAATAACAAGTTTCACAGGGTGAAGTTGATATTGTCGAGGGTGTGAATGATGTTGCACCGAACCTAGTGTCACTCCATACCAGTGCTGGCCAGTGGATTTGCTTTCGCCACCGACACCGTTGATGATATCATCTACGTTAGGTTGCTCGATCCCTGCTTCTGGTGTCACCCAGCGCGGGTAGGAAAAAGTGTACATGTTCTGATCTTTACTCAACGTTTGTGTAGAACGACCGTTTCTACAGACTGTGGTATGTGTGCTCAAAATTTTCGTTCTAAAACGTGACTCATCATTACTAGCCAATGGATGCGGAGTGGAATTGACCGAAGACATCAATAGCTTTGGGCTCGGTTTTAACAGTGTCGGAGGTGGTTGGTAGGTGCTTTGGCCCTGTGAGCCAGTGGGCTGTCTCAGAACGGCATTCCAGGTATGCAATAGAACGCACGAATAATTACATCAGTGTCTACTTCTGGGAACGCGACGATCCGTCAGTGCCTGGTGATGTGAAAAGTGGCGCTACCACTATTAACACAAACAATTGGGTGAGTTACAACTCTTTCCACCCCAGTAGGCATCTCCGAAAAGGTTACTTACAGGGAACACCCGCTGCATACTTACCCAATACGGACTGTAACTTCGCAACCCACTTTGATGCCAATAATATCATCATCAATTTAACCTTATGTGAGTCTCTCTTGGGCATATCGCGTGGATTTGCTGGACTTAGATTGTACGGAGGCGGCGACTGGGCCGGTAACGCGGCTGTGTATTCCTCTTCTGGGTGCCCATCGACTTGCGTCGGTACGTAGCCTTTCTTACCTAGTCTGAACAAACTAAATGTCCATACCTTCCTCGGCCCAGACTATGTGAACAGTAGGTCACAAGGTCTATCACATGTTCCCGTCGGTGACCCCAGTTCGCTGCAGACAATCCATCAGCCTTCACCGACGCATACTTTCAATTTGGGTCCGTTAACATCTACGAATAAGTCCTGACGGGGAGTACGAATGTACATGAGATGTGTAAGAGCGCAAGATTCCCTCGTTCTATGATGATTGTTTTGTGGATGGGTTGGCTCACTAGCGGTTCCGGCTGTTGTATATCTATCCATGTGTCAGATACAATTCTGGTGGCAAGGAGTTCGGCACAGGCCCCTTGATGTTCATTTCACCCGGATTTGATCAAACTGAGCTGTTGCGGTGACCGTCACTCCTGACGAGGAACATCGAAGTCATTTAGTAAACGGAATAGAAAGACGTCATTAATTCGTTCGTCACCGTATTGGTCTTGCATTGGAATAAAACATACATTCAGGTACAAAGGCACTGATAACCATTGTCGTTCCGACGGTCGGGTTTCAGACACACGTCTCAGCCTTTGGCACCCGGCATCAACCACACCCTGCCCGCGATGCCAGGTCCGAAGGGATCCCCATCCCCACTGAGTTGCCTATTCAAGGCAGTGGTGTGTGCTTGCCAGCAATCCCATCAGCACGCCACCAGTAAGTTTCCATTCGGACTTCCACGGCTTCAGCAATCGATGTTCCGGTTGCTAATGGACATGGGAAAGACGTGGTTCATCAATCACCGTTCATCTCGGCTCCGGTTGATCGCCAGGTGCTATCGCCTGACCTGTGTGGAACCGAGAGGTACCACGGCGAGTTCCTTGAAGGAACTGCAATTGAATTACTGACTGCCACCCAAGACGCTGCCGAGGAGTCTCGTCAGATAGCTGACTCCGTTGCCAAGACTCTAGTGAGACAATCTCTTCACCGAGCCAAACGATTCATGCCTCCAAATGAAGAGGAAGGTCGCGGGCAGGTAGTTGCCGCCTAAATGGAACACTGCACCTTTCCATCAACTTTGTTCACATCGGCGAGTAAGATAAGTATCAAACCCTGTCAAACCCGAGGGTGCGGTGTCACATATCTGGGGCTGCATCAAGGAGGGGACAGTGCCTTCCGCAGTACGACCGGCAAGTCAAACAGAAACTAAACCCTAACCGCGTTCTGGAAACAGAGCGAGCCACTGTTGCGCTGCCTACCCACGAGCATATTAAAGAGACTGTAGTATGAGTCCGTGAGGACTAAGGTACATAGGTAAGTGGTTTATCGTAGTTACAGTATGGTGGCTCACCGCCAGTCAACGTTGTATGGGACTGGAGGGAGGTATAATAAGCGTCCGCGTGTTAGCAAGCACTGCAGTCTAAAAATGGTAACCTAATGTATGTAGGAAAGGCAGTCAGGTTGTCACTGGTAACCGGGATGGTCTCCAACAGAGCATGGATAGGAAGGCGATAACATCACTCGGCAATTAAACATTTTACACACTCAATCGTGCATGACCGACTGCGAGGGATGATCACTCCCAGGCAATGGGTTGAACCGGGAAAGTGCGAGGTTGATTGGGTGCGCGAGGGGATAGACATGAAAGCGAGAAAAAAGGTGAATGAGACGGTCGGCTTCGGGAAGAGTCAGGTTCGATCGGTGTGTTGAACTGAGACAGGGTCGTTATTGTCTTCGAGCATAAGCTACACACAGTGGGCGGCATACGTCCTGAAAGGGAATTGGGTCAGAGAGTACAGGAGAACAAAGGAACAGGCATGGAATGGTAAAAGCATACCGCAAGAAAAAGGAGAACAAGGTATAAGGGGAAAAGGGAGCGAATGCCATCAAAGGAATGGGGACATAGGCAAATAGGGTAGTAGGTGTGCAGCAGATCGTCATTGGATGGTTTCATCGGGCACGCATGGAATCAACGCGCGACAGAGGAGCATTCCTTACACCTGTTAGACTGCTGGAGCGAATGGGCCAAGATAAGGGTAAAGGGCCAACGAACCATGTGGATCTCCAACAAGTTTGTGCGACACTCTCGCAACGGGGGTTTTCCCCTTGAATACCTCTTCTATATGGGTGTTTGCGTTCACAGCCGTAGTTCAGCCGTCTATGCACGATGTCGGTGGTGTCACTTGTCTACATCTGTTTCACAGTGGATTTCTGTCATGGTACGCCTCATTTTGCGTACTCCTCAGGGTCTTGATTGATTGATATAAGGCCATCCAAGCAGTGGCATATGTACAGTCGTACGCAACCACGTACTCTACACTATCATGCTCCAGGTTCGGATGGGAGCGGGAGGCCACACGCGGGCCCTTCCTGTTTGAGTGCAACATGTACCAAGTAGAGTCACCTTGGGTACGGTTCACTCTGACACGTCGCAGTTATACCGGACCTTGAATACAAACAAGCAGAACAAGATGACGATGAAAACCCGGTTCTGCTTCTAGGAGACGAACGAGATGCCCCGGTGTGAGCCGAGGTGATGAAAGACCAAACCAGATACTCATCTCCGTTCGGAACGCGCCGTGACGATAGGGTGCGCTGAATCACCGTCGCATTGGCATGATACGAGAGAGAAAGTCGACTGGCACTGGTTACTCGGCTCCTGGACGTGGTCTAGGCATGGCGACGGCACGAAGCACGCGAGTAACTCCAATAGGTATGTGAAGGACGCCTGATGGACCAATAAGCTGGTAAAGGTCTCTTCTTCAGCTCACCGGCATACCCAGATGATCGGGCTTTGTACGATCTGGTGTTAGAAGGGTCCGTCTCCCTGGCGCCTACGAAGAGCTGATTCCGTGCGAGAGCTGGTTGCACGAGATGCGGTGGGGCACCTTTACATTCGCTTCCAAGTGGACCTTTGCTCTCCATTTTGGTGCCTGCACATTAGTACATGCCAACGAGTCTGGAGATCTGTGATTGCAAATCGGGAGGTTAATTTGAGTATCGCCAAATTCATCCCCTAGAACACGAGCCCTGTAAACTATAGTTCAGAGGGAACCATCAGCCTCAGGACGATGATGGATTGCAGGTCTTGGCAAACACACGTTGGAGACCGCTCAAGCTTTCGTACTGTCGGGTAGTGTTCAGTCTGGGTCGCTGGGTCATTCACTGCACGTGATTTAATAGCATAGTCCTTGGTGGTCGTCGACAGTCGGCGTGTTCCCTGTTCTCTGTCGGATATGGTGCACGGTCTCCCCTGACGCTAGTGTTCACGATCATTCGCATCTGCCAGTGTCTGGGAAGAGTTGACTGCCCGGACAGCAGTCGTTCCGTGCTACAAGGGGTATGGGTATGTGCATGAGCGTCGACCGTGCCCGACGGTGACTGGTTTGACGGCGTGATATGGGGCTGGACATCACTTACAGAGAGAGCGCGTCGGCGTCGCTCGTCGGTGCTGCTGGCGTCGGTGTAGCGCCGTATAAGCCGTGTGTTCTTGTCGTGTACGCCAAATCTTTTTTTGGCCAGTCCGACTCTGGAGTGTGAGAAATCGACGCTTCCAGTTCCTCTGCCATCTCCCGACCCGTTTCAGAGGTCATCGCATCGGACGCACGCACGGGAACCCCGTTCTCCTCTTTTTTCTCCTTTTTTTCCTCCATGCCCAGCTTATTCTCGCGTTCAAGGACATCCTCAACATTCGGCAAGAAGACTCCGGGTAGTGCTCTCGTTGCAGGCTCCCAGCCCGCCTACGATGAGTTTGGTCATATGGACGGTAGGAGCGCTGGCTCCCTCTCGCCTCTGCCATTACCCTCAAAGAAGGCTGGTGGAAAGGAGAGGAGGAGAGACGACGATGGCCAGCCCAGGGCGCGCACATTAAGCTCACCTAAACAAGACCGCGACATCGTTGCTCAGGTACCAGACGATAGTTTCCTCCCTACCAATCTCGATCGGCCTCGTGATGAATCTGGAGAGGAAAAAACATTGGAACACGACTATGGCTACCTTTCTTATGAGCGTCATGTCATCCTGGGTCTCGACGACGTGGCGCGGCTTGTGGATGTTATTGCCGTCGAACTCGGCACTCGCTGCCTTACGACGCCCTTTATTTTCTCCACTCTTGCTCTGGATATATCCTCATCGGCGATTAAGCGCCTCATTCGTGCCTTTTTAGACACCTGCCTTGACCCTTCTTCTAGAGAGGCAGAGTACCGCTGGCGCGAAGAAGCTCGCTTCGCAGGCCCACACGAGTTGGGCATGTGCTTCCGTTGGGGTCTTGCGCGGGTCGTAAGAGTAGTTGGTGGACAAGCCGTCCGCGGTCTTGTCTCTTGGGAACATTATGTAGAATTCCGTGACTCAGAAGCTGGTATGCATCATTCCATTCTCCCTTGATCTCTTCACGGACACGAGGCGTCGACCACTGATTAATTATTCCCTCGGTGCCTCACCAGCGCTCAACTACCCTCCAACCCACTTTGCAACCTTTTTACCGCCGTTACCTCCGGTTTTACGGACCATTCTTTGGACTCTTTTGAGTCTTCTCATCCGCTTCACGGCGCATAGCGCATCTTCTGGTCACACTCCACCGACGCTTTCACCTCTGTTTGGTCCCTTACTTTTTGGTTTAGGACCAGCCAGTCTTTCGTTCCATCACACCTACATTCATTATCTTCGTGCTGTGAACGCTGCGGAACATATCATGTTAGCGTTCATCCGGTGGCAGGACGCACCCAAGACCCCAGGTGTGCGCTCTGACATCAATACCAACATGACCTTTGGAAGTGCAACCACCCTTGGCGTTCCGACCCGTCTCAAAGATTGGATCAGAGGATACCCCTCCATGTTACCCTTTTTACAAGTCAAGGAAAAACAGGACAGACTACAAGCACGTCGCGGGGCTCGGACTATGCGCGTGGTCAGCGTCCGTCGTAATGTCCGGATGTACTCGCCAGACTTGGTCAAGACGGCTGCTAGCTGGGCATCCATCCCTCGATCCAGTCAGGAGGCCAGTCATGGACTGGCTAACTCTAAGGAATGGGAACGTATCGCGCCATCTGCACTCAGGTTACCACCGCGTTACTCGGAAGGGTATAAGAAGAGAATGGACATGCCTCAAAATTTCCACCCCTACACGGCTCCTGCTGTCGGGACTTCATCTGCTACCTCGAGTACCTCATCGGCGACGTCCACGTCCAACAATGATAAAGATGGACTTGGTCTAGGTATCAGGGAGGGTGAGGACCGCTTTAGGACATTGACCGAGCTCAAGTGGGGTGAATTCGAGGCCATGGGCTTCGGAACGCTAGAAGCCGATGAGAAGAAGCTCCAGTTTGATTTGACTGAGAGCGAAAGGACGGTAAGTTCACGAGGACGGCCAACGTGACATGAGCTAAGCTCCTCCACAGTCTCATTCAGCCAAGCGTACAACGATGAGCTGGAACGACTTTTCTGCCCTTGGTTTCAACCGCACAGATGCTCGCCTGAGCGCCACACTCCAGTTTAGCGCTCCTGTTACTCATTCGATCTCGTCGTGGCCAACACAGAACGCAAGCATTACCAAAAAACTGAAGAAGACTCAGCGTATACTTCCTCCCTTTGGCTGGGATACCGAGCCAGTCATGGGGTCCGAAGAAATGGTCGAAGAAGCTTTCATGGATGTTTTTTGTGACTTGGTGTACGGCGGTGGATGGATGGACATTGAACGTGATGAAGAGATCGACAGGGAGTGTAATTGGGCCCTGGTTAATCCTTTGATGTTATTATTTTAAATGGTGTTTCTCACTTACATTCCACAGATCGAGTTCAAGTCACTTTCGCTGGGCAAGAACTTGGCCCATGGAGGTGATCCCCGCACCGCAACTACAGTGTTTCTCTTTGAAGAGTTTGTGCCACTGGAGTATAGGCAGCAACTTGCAAAAGACTCTGGAGCCAAGCGCCGGTTGCCCTTTCTGTTTTCGCCGTCCAGCAAGTCGAGGCCGTGGAAACCCGCTGCGACGTTGAATGGTCGACCTTATGTTGTGGGACACGTCCCCAAGAGTCCAACCCTCCGCGAGGTGGAGTTCGAGGGGATGCTAAGGTCCAACGGCAGCAAGATACTCACGCTTTCCAAAGCTGCTCCTACAGTTACCGTTTCCCCAGCCGCACACGGAGATAGTGATCATACCGTGCACTCGCGACCCGGTACCTCACACTCTGGTCGTGCTTCTCCAGAAAGGCGGTTGGAGCGTGTACCCTCAGATACTCCCATCACCCCTACATCCACCAAGCGGCGGTTTCGGATTCCTGTGCGGAGTCCGTCTGTAGTGCGGCGGTCAACGCTAACGCCAGCTGAGTACTCGACTGTGGATTTTGAGACACGCTTAGCAAGTTACAGTGATGATGAATTGAATGAGAGCTCTAGCGTGAAGGCGCTTACACCTGCTGAGAAGCATGAGCGGAGAATGTCAAGAGATGACGCTTGGGTGGATATACTCGTAGCTGCTCACAGCCGCAGGATGGGGTCGCAGGAGGCGGAACGCCGACCAGGAGGAAGGGTTCTTAAAGGCGGGCGCTCTGATCCAGAATTGGCGAGTCAGGAAGTTGCATTGGTCCTCGCTGGCGTTCGTGCGCGCTCTCCTCTTTCCGATGACGAAGAGGTACAGGTGCCTCAACCGGCCGTGGAGCCTCCTCCAGACCCAACCCCCCAGCACAAACCACAAGATCCAGACGTTGCGTCAGTGATGTCGTACCCCAAGACCAAACGAGTTGGGTATTTTGACTTGCACCCAGAGCGACGACCTGGAACTCAATCGGTACGACCGCAGGTTAACGCAGACGACTCTGATGGTGATAACATACCAGATTACCTGGTATTTGGGACGCCTGAAAGCACTGTTATTCCGGCGCCGGACCCAGTGAGACCGTCCTTTGAGACGGAGAAAAGCGAGTACGGTCCCTCGGCGTCGTCTTCGCCTACTCGTGACATAGACGTTCCCGAATTTGTCGATTGCGAAAGCAGGAGGGAAGAAAGAGAGACCTCGCACTCCCGAGCCGAATCCATGACATTACCACAGACCACTCACCCCAATGATTCTCCCAAGTCCACACCGCAGAGCAAGACTGCATCGCTCATTGAGATGTACCGCGAACGAGAGAGGCAAAGTCTCACTCCCACTACTCCATCCAAACTCCCAGTTCGATCTCACTCCCTACCACCCAAGAATACAGAACTTTCCCTAATTATCCCGGCTGCTAGAACTCCATCACCTGATTTCGTGCCTGAATACGACACCCATGAGATCGGAGACGAAGCTGAATCTGAAGCCGGGGAAGACTATTTATCACCACCAAATCTGGATCTGTTTACGGATTCCGGTCGCAACAGCCCAGGGCGATATGTTCACGGTGCCCCTCTTCACAATGTCCTGGAGGAGGAGGAGGAAGAGTGATATCAGTCTCACGTGTAAAGTATGTTGGTTCCAAAAAATTTATGCAATGCTCGTGGCCACCACCGATACCTTGATCTATTCCACCTTTTGATTTTGATTGTCTCGGAGATGGACGGATTGTAGAGTACGTACGAAGACTCAGACCGTCCGTTCTCTGTTTGCGCTTTCTTTCCTTTTTTTTTTACTTTGCCATGTTCGTTCATACGATTACAATTCAGTTACTCACTTGAACGTGTGTTTTTTCATCTAATCGTCGGCTCTGGAATACCTGCCAATCGTTGATAATTCCTAGTAACTATGTCGTTCGTTCCTCCGTTTCTTATCGTCTACTGGTGCAGTGCATATGATCGATCGTCTTTCCGATACTTTTTCTTTCACTTGGGATTGTCTGGCCTGAGAAATTCGTTGAGGTCACGGGAGAGAAGTCGTTCCGTATGACAACACTGGTGCTCGTCAACACCACCCCTCCAGGGTCAGACCCCTGCCGATCTGCAATCAAAAAGATGGTCGTACCAGATCGATCCATCAGGATCTGTGCAGACCGAGGAGGCACGTTTTGTGATGTCCATGCGTAAGTTGGTTTCGTTCACTTCGGACTATGGTGTGCGGTCCGGATCCTTGTAGTAGTAGACACTCGACTCAACGTTCCACGCAGATCCTACCCTGATCCAGATCGCTCGGGCGAGCGCAGAGAACTTGTCGTGAAGCTCCGTAAGTTTTGTGCATGGAAATAGCGCACCCTCTGTCGATCCCTCACCTTTCCTTCATCGACAGTGTCCCAAGACCCGAACAACTACAGCGATGCGCCAACGGAAGGGATCCGCAGAGTGTTGGAGATCGTAACAGGGGAAAAGATTAAACGGGGTAGTGTGCTCGATACCAGCAAGATTGGTGCGTTACCCGTCTTTGATGTCTGCCCGAGACACGCCGCAGCCCGCCCCATCGCTCACAGAAACACAACGTCAGATTACATACGACTATCTACGACAGTCGCTACCAACGCGCTTTTGGAACGTAAAGGTCACAAACACGCGTTGCTCATCACCAAAGGGTTCAAGGACCTCCTCTTGATCGGGAACCAGTCTCGCCCGCGGATCTTTGATCTGAACATCCGACGCACAGTGCCGCTCTATTCCGAGGTCGTTGAGGTGGACGAGCGTGTGACACTCGTCGGGTACACTTCAGATCCCAAGGCCGAGGGGCACGCGGTGCAGTGGAACGAAGACGGGTCGGTGCGGCGGGGGTACAGAGGTCCCGGGTGGGATGGTCAAGGAAACGCGGAGGGACCCGGTGAGATCGTGAGAGGTATATCTGGAGAAGCCGTCCGGATTCTGAAACGACCAGGTCTGTATGCGGGAACATGAGTTGTTCTTGATCTCCTTGAAAATCCATTGACGCTCAACGCTTTCTCTCTCTCACACACGCATGGTCACCATGCGAAAACAGATCTCGCGGTCGTACGACAGAATCTGGAGCGCCTGTACGAGGCAGGATACCGCTCGCTGGCTATCGTCTTCATTCATTCCTATACATTTCCCGACCATGAGATTGACGTTGGAAAGCTGGCACGTGAGATTGGGTTCAACCAGGTCTCGGAGTCGTCGCAACTCCTTCCGATGATCAAAGTAGTCCCACGAGGGGTCTCGTCTACAGCGGATGCGTACCTCACGCCGATCCTGCGCGAATACCTGGATGGCTTCTTCAAAGGATTCGATGCCCGGCTCAAGGACGGTCGAAGCAGGAGCCCCCGCGTCGAATTCATGGGAAGCGATGGTGGCCTTTTAGACCTTGACAACTTTTCTGGGCTCAAGAGCATTTTAAGTGGACCTGCTGGGGGTGTGGTAGGGTATGCTCTGACGAGTTGGGACGAGAAAAGAAGGTATCCGATAATTGGGTGCATTCTCTTCGTGTCTGGGAACGATCCATGTTGTGACCAAAATCCGTAGCATTGATGTAGGTGGAACGTCGACCGACGTGTCGCGCTTCGACGGTCGATATGAAGTCGTCTACGAAACCACGACGGCAGGGGTGACCATTCAGTCACCACAACTGGATATTAACACCGTTGCTGCTGGAGGAGGTTCGTGCCTCACCTTTCGCAACGGACTGTTTCTGGCAGGGCCAGAGAGTGCTGGAGCCGAACCAGGACCGGTATGCTATAGGTGAGCTTTGATGAGTTAACGGCGCCGACTCTTTGAGCAATGACATGCGACGCAGAAAAGGAGGTCCATTGGCGGTGACAGACGCGAACCTCCTTCTTGGACGCTTGATTCCGGATTACTTTCCAAAGATATTTGGAAAATCAGAAAACGAGCCGTTAGATGCCATCGCATCCCAGGAGGCTTTTGAGGAACTAGCCAGAAAAATCAACGAGACGCAAGAGCAGCCATTCGACTTGGACGAGATCGTTTATGGGTAGGTACCAGAACTTGGGTACAGTGCACATGAGAGATTTGACGAACGTGATAGTTTCATCAAGGTTGCCAATGAGACAATGTGCCGTCCGATTCGGGCCTTGACAGAGGCTCGGGGGTACTCCACTGGACAGCATGTGTAGGTATCATTTAAAATCGGTGGACGGACCTGTTCATCGCCTACAGACTAGCAAGCTTCGGCGGTGCGGGTGGCCAACATGCTTGCGAGATAGCAAGCCTTCTGGGCATCAAGACAATACTGATACATCGCTATAGCTCTATTTTATCTGCCTATGGCCTTGCGTTAGCCGACCGGTAAGGCAGGAAAAACGCACTCGTAGATTCTGACTCACGCGCAATTGGCTAGTGCGTTCGAGCTCCAAGAACCGTCATCAGTGTTCTATTTCAGTTCTACTCGTGCACCTCTTCTCGCTCGCATGGATAGACTCACAAATGATGTTCGTGAAGAATTAGCTCGTCAAGGCTTTGAAGGCGATCGGGTGATTGTTGAGCGAATGCTAAACATGCGTTTTGAAGGGACGGACACAGCGCTGATGGTCTTACCGAACGCGAACGATGGAGGTGGAGAGGAGGACTTTGGGGCAGCATTCAAAAGAAAGTACATGTCAGAATTCGGATTCCTGCTAGAGACCAAGACGATTATTGTTGACGACATCAAGGCAATTCTTTTGGTTGTGGCGTTCCAGCGTACCTTGCTTACGGTCCTTCGTGCAGGTACGCGGTATTGGAAAGACGTTTGATTCTCTTGGGGAATCGGTCTACTCGGAGGTAGAGCGACTCGTGAGACGACCGGTGGGCCGTTCACAAGCGGTGTCTACAAATAGCGTTTATTTTGACCGGGTCGGACGGGTTCCCGACACGCCTGTCTTTTTCTTGGAGCGTTTGAAGGTCGGAGACGAGGTGACGGGGCCAGCGATGATCATCGACGACACACAGACGATCGTCGTCGTTCCCGGGGCAAAGGCGGTGTTGAGCAGCAAGCATGTCTACGTGACGCTGGAATAGGATGTTTACATAAAACTACAAACCTCCTGATGACCTTGACCAACGACTGCGACTACGGCTCCCGTTCTATGCCATAAAAGACAGTTTGTGCCATGTCGAAGCTATCAAGCACTCGACGACGTTTCACAGGCTCGCTTCTCATCTGGGAGAGACCCTGACGACAACCCTGACCCGCTCCCAACTAACAGTCGCCGTTAAGTGCCTCCTACCCTGAGTTCGCTCTGCGTACGTGATTTTGGCGAAGTCGGGGCAGCCCTCAGCAAAGTCTTAAATAATTGACCAGGTCCGGCTGGTGCAAGTCTTCATTCCCTTTTCCTATGTACCACCCTCCGACCAAGGTCCTCCACACATGACACACATTACAATGCCGTTCCTCTCCCGTCGCTCTGTTGATCCTCTGATCTTTACACCACCTTCCAGGGACAGATCTGTCACTCCCCAAGGGCAGTCTGAGAGCCCACAGATCCCGCGCATCCGTGCTCGGTCCGAGGCCAGCATCCTCAGGCGCGTCTCAAGTCTCTTTACTGTCCGTCGACGGAGTCCACCGACGGCGTTGTCGCCGCAGCCGAGTACGAGTTCCACAGGGATAGAATACAGGTGCACATTTCCTCGAACTGTGCTCCCCAGGCTGTCCAGCGACTCTACCCCACAGCCTTCACTCGAAATTCGACGGCCTAGTGGTCTTGGAAGGCGGGCGAGTCTCCTCGGGTCCGACGACTCCACTGATACCGAGAGTTTTGGGAGGGTGATCCCGGAAGGAACAGGCACGGTCGCCCCCACTCCCATAATAGGGTTTGCCAGTTTGCCAAATTTATCAAGTGGCACTCACTTGGAGAGGTCATATCCGCTTCTGCCCAAGCGTCGCTTATCGTCAATTGCTCTGCCAGACCCCATTCTCCGCCTCGTCCTTGAATTCCTTCCGCGAAATGATATCACAGTCGTTGCGTTGGTATCCTGTGGGTTCTGTACCGCTGCCAGATATGCGCTGTACCACTCGCTCGACGTCCAGTCGATGCCCGAGTTATTGCCAGAGAGGCTCTACAGCGTCTTGGCATGCAAGAAAGAGCTTGCGGCACTAGTTGTCTCTTTCCACTGCCACTCTTGGCCATCCGGGGAACTTGTTTCCCCTGACGCAAGCGTCTCTTCCGCTCCTTCAAACGATGTCCGTCAAGCGCTTCAGAACATGTGTAATCTCAAGTCGCTTACACTTCCCTCCTTTGCATCCATTCTTTCTCTGACACCATCGCTCACATTCACTCTGACACGCTTAACTATCCTTGACAAGAAACTGACACAGTCGCAGCTGGTGGTGCTGCGTAGTTGGCTTACTACTCAGCCATCCCTCGAGTCGCTCTCCCTCCCTCACCTTGTCGAATACGCCAGCACTGATCCCCCATTGACCGATAAATGGCCTCTTGTCGGTGATGCACCGCAGACGAACGGTTGCGGTTCCTCCACCAGCATACTTCCTAGTCTCAAGTCGTTGCGTGCATCGACGGAGATAGTCTCGATGCTGTGCTTTCCAAGAAACAGTCCAATACAACACCTTACGTTGGATGTTCGTGGGACCCTTTACACAGGCTTACGCCCCAGTTCCGTAATTCGCTCTCTAAACGGAGTTTGCGAGATGCACATTATCTTCGCCGCCGAAGTTGACAGGAGGACGGTGGAGAAGTTCCTTAGCGTAACGGGCGGCATGCTGACAGGGGAGAACAAAGTGAACGCGATGAAATCTCTCGAAGTAGAAGTGTTATGGACGGACGACGATGCTGCTGAAGTACGTGCCCAATGATTCTCTGCCATCCTTGGTGTACTCATCACCTCGTTTGTCGTGTTGATCCGCTCAGACGCTATATGGGATTGTCACCTCCATTATATCTCGTTTTCGAGGGTTGGAGACGCTCAAGCTGACGTCGCCATTTCGTTCCATCCAAGCTGACATCCCCGTCCCTCCTAGCTTGTCGCTGCTACGCCATTCTGGCCTCCCTCCCTCTCCGCTCTGGATGGCGTCTTCGTTTGATTCCCCATCGATGTACACGGCCACTCGTCGTGGCAGCGCGATCCGAAAAGAGTTCATTGCTTGTGGTGTCGAGAAAGGCTATGCCAAGACATGGACAGAACACTGTCCGTCGCTGTCTGACATCCAGTTTGATTTTTCGTGTTCGACGACGGACGCGGACGTGGAGCTCTGTGGGGTATGGTTTAGACGGAAAATGCCTTTATCACTGCTGTCGATGATGTGAGTCTCTCGCTCCTCGGACTACCGCTCTCCTTTTTTTTTCGTCCTCATTCTATTTTTGTGCTTCTCATTATCTGTCATCTTTTGGCTTCTGATGGTTGCATGGGATTGCGCGACAAACACTGATGGGAAGACGACTCAACTTTGTATAGTTAGCTGTATCGTCGCGTAACAATGCATCTCGTTCCATTTCGTCGATGATCCCTGGTGGGAGGAGGTTTTTGAGATAAATGAATGCCGTGATTTGGGCTGAGTTACGGGAGCGGGTAGGCGTATGACGAAACCTGCTAGAGGACGTGGTGCTATCCGGCGCCGCTAGCGCGGGGGGCGCTACCAAGAAGCTCTTTGGAGTTGGCCGAACGACAGGTCATGACACTGAATTACGCTGCAGCTGCTTCTCGCGGAGCCTAGCGGTTGCACCTGGATCCCATCACCTCCGGTTGGCTGCGACATGGCCTGGTGTTGCCGTCGGTAACCTCGTCTGACTTCCACAGCACCAGAGTCAAGCAAAGTGCTCCGTAAACTGCACAAAGTGACGACAATGTCCTAGTACGGGTGCGATGTGTCATGGTCATGATCATCAGTGAATCCTTGCCGCCCGTCCCTTGTCACTGATCATTGTGCTAGGCCCGTTAAGCACTACGGTGTGGCCTCGAACCCCATTTTCGTAACCGGACACCAGCCCCTCCGAGCGTCGTTGGAACCCTGAGCGACAAGACACAAGTGGACCTGGCTGTCACCGATCGTGTTCAAAGCTCTCGAACCCCCGAGTTCTCATAAACAAGAACGCAGGTCTCGTCGCGGATATTGATCTCATAGCCTGTCGGTCCGGAATGATCAGTACCTCGTCGTAAAGTAACTCGCACTTGGTCAACCACTTTGAACTCTTCACGAACTTTGGCGAACCGGCACTTCAATTCAGTTCAATCCGCGCACTCTATCGGCCATAGCCACTCCTCGAGTGTACCACCGACTGGACCAATCAAAGCCAGAAAGGGTCTTATCATCTATCCTTTCAGCAGCATCCTGCAAACGGGTGTGATTTCAATGAACAAAAAGCATGCAACAGCTATTAAATACAGCAGAGGGGTGTCATAGGCAAAACATCGTCCAATCCACGACTCAAGACCATAAGTGTTGAAACGGAAAGTACCATATTCCACCTTACTTCAGGGCTTCAACTACCGATTCAGTTGCTACCTTGGGCTTCGAAAGTGTGGTGACCTTGAATTCAGCCACACCTCCCTGCACTACTTTCTCTGATCTCTGCAGACCCAGTGCGGTCGTGCATAGCACAACTTTCCCTTCCAGGCCCTCCTCGCGTGGCTCGAAGTTGCCCATGGTAACGCCGTCGAACTTGTCACCCGAAGTTGCACTCACTGGCCACAAGTCGGCCGACGTGACTTCCTCACCCATTGCTCTATTCAACCGTAGCGCCATCTTAACGATGTTGGAAATACGTTCGCTGAACTTTTGTGTGAATGTGCGATGAGCTTCCTTGTAGCTCTTTGTGCATCCGGCAGCGACAATGATATTAACGAGCGTATCGGAAACACGAGTAACCATCATTGCGTGGAGTTCACGTTCTTGCAGGGCCAACTTCTGGGCGTGTGCACGTGTCAAGGCGCGCCAGCGACCGCCCACTGCTTGCGTCTCTGTGGGCCTGTCAGCGAAAGTATTGCGTCGAAAGGACGGACTTCACCTGTCTTACGGATGTCTTTGTAGATCTTTTGAAGCGGCTGCTCGGCTTGCAGACCATCAAAGTCCCAAGCCATGATAACCAGGCGCGAGAACTCGGTAATAGCACCTTGCAGTGCAAGTTGCACGAGGAGCGGATCATCGCCATGCGACACGGCGCTGAGAACCTGTGTCATATGGGTCAAGGCGGAACCTATGAGTTCGCTTATTCTGGCGCTGGCCTCCTTCATCTGACCAGTGTACGTAGGTTTGCGTGTAAAGTCGAAGGAATCAGAAATGAATGCAGAAGTCTGCAGGATCTCGGCGTTGAGAGCGTCAACCAGACCGATAACTTCAGCGCCAGAGAGCGTATCAGCCTTGCTGAGGAAGATCTGAGCACCTTTCAGTTCACGGCTACGAGCCTCGAGAAGAGTGGTGAGTTCGCCATGCCTCGTCTGCGAGTGTTGGAGTTCGTTCTGGAGGTTTTTGAACTCGACGGCGTTGCTCTCTAGCTGGTGTTTGAGGCCGTCGAGCTCTCTTGTCAGTCGCTGGTTCTGTAAAAGGGCTTTATTCTTTTGATCTTTTTCTTCACGCAGGTGTTCTTGTGCTGCTGCCTTGTCCTTCTGCTCGTGCTCGAGCAACTGCGATAGCTTGGTGTATTCCTCAACGGCTGTCTGGCGGGACACCTCGAGCTGGGTGATTTTCTCCTGTAGCTTCTGGTTTTCTTCCTCGTCCTCCGGTTTCCTGCCACTCTGAAATATACCGAGTAGGCTGGCGACTATGTCGAAGACCATGTTAAAGAGCATGAATCGCCCGAAGGCCCAAGGTAGACCAGATATGCGACAGGAAAGACCCAGTACTTGGATGACGCAGAAGCAGGAATCGACGGGTTCAAGGCGTTTTCCCGGTTCGTTCGAGCTCGCAACGATGTGGTACTAGTAATCGTCAGCCTTCAAGGCGCTTCGGTTGTTTGGTGACGGTGGTGCTATAGAAGCCTGTGTTTGGTACGTGCGTGATTGGTGGTGGACCAGTGAATTGCTCTGCCAGCTCATAAGGCTGCGCTTTCCTCCTGGGAAGGGCGGGATCCTGTCAAACACGTTGTACAGGGGTGTTGTGCCTCGTGTGTTTCATTATGTGGTTGGTGCTGCTAGTCCATTGTTGAGGTCTCGAGGCACTTGGTAGGCGTCCTCACGCCAATCACCACGCTGCAGACGGATTGACCTTACCAGATGGTCAAGGACAATCGCTTTCGATTTCGACCGTGGTGAATGCCGTCCTCGACATGGATCAGGCAAAAGCTGTTCAAGTAGCACGTGACCCGCTTAGCTGAATCCAAAGTGCATCTCGACGGAAAATGGGACCGCACACAACCCAGAGTTCGTGTCGTTCCTCATTATTGTTAAACCCGAACTCGTGTCTAAAGTCAGCGGTTGAGATTTCGAAAGTTATCTGCTGTGCTGGCTTGGCCACCCGAACAATGCTGTCCTTTCCCCCTTTCATTTTTTGCTTCGAGTGTTGCTGATCGGCGGAAGTAGTGACAGCGACCCAGGCCACACAAAAATAAGTGGAGTGAAGTTGACTGACGATTTGGAGACAACTATCGCTCCTAAATATGATGGGCTATCGTAAGGGGAAATAAAGAAAAGTATATTAGAGGACGAGGGAAGTTGTGAGGGTACCAGTGAAGGATATCTGTTAGTTTCATATACTGTATAGGGGTAGCCCAGTGAAAAGTAGATGCTGCCCTGGTCTGCTTCCTTGTCCAGTTGCTAGGTCAAGATCATAACAGATTTGGATAACCCTTGGATAAGTAGTTTGTTTCATAACAGTAAAGGTGATTGAATCAGACACGAGCAATGGTACACATTACCTTCCCTTTATGGTAATAGTTACATTGCTCTCCTCTCGTTTATTCGCTCGGTAGCCTGACATCTACAGTTGTTCCTGCAGTTCTAGCTCACTTCCTTCCTTTCAACACATATAGTATGAGCTGCCACCCAATTGTATCTACTATGTGAAGGGCAGATCGTCTATAAAATCTTTTTTGGCTAATTAGATACTTGTGTAGCTTGTTTGTCTCAAATGACTTGTATTACAAAATGAAAATCGAAACTACAGTCTTCGCTAACGCTCACCGTGATCAAAAAGTATTGTAGATAGGCGCTTGAATGTTTCTGGATGACTAGACATGTTGTAGAGTGTCATTTGCATTGAAATAAGCTAAATAAGTATCAAATATGTCAAATGGGATGCTTGTAATTCTTCAGTGCGGACTCACACATATCCAATTCAATGAGTTGTTCATGTCGGGGCTGGGGTGCTGACCCAGCTCAATTGGCTGGTTCAATTTGGCAAATGTCGGCAATCCGAGGTGGGTATGCCAGAGGCGGATTTGCCCTCACACGTATCGAGCTAGTGAGACAGATCCAGAGATGTATTTCGGATACATATGAGTAGCATAAAAACAAGCAAAGACTCATTTGACGTCAGTCAAGTTCCCCCCAGCAGCTCTTTCGATCGCCTTGACCACCGTCTCCAACCACTTCTCCAGCCCCCTCTCTTTTTGCTTCTGTTTCCCCCGTCGACGTCCTCCACTCTGGCTTCCACCCGCACCCTCCTCCTCCTCCTCCCCATCTGCCATCCTCGTCTGCTCGACCATGAACTCGCCGACGAACCTCGCCACGGCCTGTTCCCCCACCTCGCTATACGCCCGATTGCCCCACCGCCATTCGTACGCTTGCAAATTCTCCTCTGCATTCCCATTGACCTGTGTGAGAGAGGCTCGTTCGCGGCGTTTACCCGTTGCGGATTTGGCATCGCCGAGACGGACGCGGTCGAGATAGCCCTGTCGAACAAGCTGTTGGAGAAAAGTATCGATAGGCACGGAACGATGAGTGGATTGTGCGTTGGAGGGGATGGTACCACTAGGTGGGATACGGAGGCGCTTCAAGTTCGCTCTGAGGTCTACTAAATGATGCCACCACTCGTAGTCAGCAAGGGCCGATCAGACAATGCGAGCACGCACACTCAGAAATAGATCGTCCGTTGACCAAGATGAACGCGAGGATGACATGAAGTAAACCCAGCGTGGCGAGTTGGTCCGCGGTGCTCCACGCGATGATGCTGCCATAGTTGCGCGGCGTGTCGTCGTCATCTTCGCCGTCATCCGGGCCCTCGGCGATCTCTTCTTCGTAGAGACGTTCGTCGGATAAGGCGGCCTGCTCGATGATCGTTGCGTCCAATGTCGAACGGAGAATGTACGCCTTCGAACCGGTCGCAGTAGCTGGAGGGATCAACGGGTGGTTTGAACAAGGACAATGTGGTCAAGGGAGATCAACAGACCTCTTTTCTTGACTCCGGTGGCATTTTGAAGGTCCTCGGCGGGATCCTGGCCACGGTAATTGCGCGCTTGCAGCTCAACGAGCTCCATGGCGAATGTTTTGCGTAGGAGCACCTGTGCCTTGGCTAACACGACATTGAATGAACGGGTATGAGAACTAAGGACTAGAAATATCCTGTCTGCATGAAGTAGAACATATGACGAGGAAAGCATACCCCTCTTGTTAATGTCATCGCGCCGCAGGGGGATGCGTTTGTGTTCGGTAAAGAGCGCAAGCCGGACTAGATCGCGCGCTTTTTTGTCGAGGTGCTAGTGGGTGAGGAGTACATGAGCAGAAGGACCAGAGAGGGTACGTCGGACTCACATCGTCATCATCCGTGCCTCTAGCTTGTGTGGTGTCGGGGTCCATGTTGCCATCTGAACCCATCCCGACGGCACCGTCTTCGTTGTCATCGTCGTCCTCTATGCTGGCGCGTTGGCCACCTGCGCGCTGTGAGTGGTATTGGGACGGCCGAGGCTCTCGTTGAGCGCGTTGAGTTCGACTGGGTCCAGCACAAGGCATGAAATAAAGACGCGTGACGTCTGCGGACGCGCCGTGACAATTGCAATTGTCACGTCCTCATCTTCACCGTGGCGACATACTATAGGATAATGTCTGTATACACGACGGGGTCACTAATGGGACGGTGCTGAACAGAACGCCGCGGGGGTGGTGAGCACCTTGGTGGAGTTGATTCGACACCGTTTCTCAGAGGACCCCACCCCTGACTATGGCTCACTGAGTCGTGCTCACCAGGTCACTCGCAGAACGAGAACGACTCATATTTCACGTCTCAGAGGGGTTATCAGAGTAAAATCCCAACTTCCTCTTGCGTACAAGCTATCAAGTGGAATTATGGGCGAGGTTGTCAGCTACAGGAGTGCTTTTTTTTGGATTGCTCTGTTCAGCAGACTCAACTGGTGATGTCGGCTGAAACGTGTGATAAGTGCCGCATGCAAACTTGACGCTCAACAAATCGCTGCTTCCCAAGAAACCCCCCTACCGTCCGCTAGGATGGTGTGTTGAACACACTGAATCAGATCGTCTATCAAAAAAGACCGTGCCTACGTTGACCTACAGCCATCCTCAAGGTCCCCCAGCGGCTGATAAGGAGATCGGTGATCAGCAGACCGATCCGACTTTTTGGGAACTTGGTCTGGCGTGTGCAAACTCGAGTGCTTGATTCCGTTTCTTGTCCTTGTTCACAACAACCTTGTAAATGCGGCAAGGTGCTGACATGACTCTGCAATGTTACCATGTTCCCCGGGCATGCAACTGACGAGTAGGTCACTAGTAAATGATTTTGGCGCAGCATGAGACACACCAAGTGGTGGAGCCTCGCCCTCATGAGGAGATCTGGATTGATGGCCCTAGCAGTGTCAGAACACAAGACAGGGGATTGAAGTTATCGCCAACCTAAATGAAGGGGCAGGAGTGTCATACGGTACCTCGACTTGTGCGACCATGAAAACTCGCGTCGAGTAGGACCTTGAGGAGGTCATTGTCGCCCTCGTTGTGGGTTTTGGACTTGGCGGACTAGTGTCGTCGCAGTGCAGGCACACAATGGAATCAGCGCGGATCATATCATGGCAAACTGACAACATCCTATTGAGCTGGTTTGTTTTCATGGCCGCCCACCGTGGTCCTGAACTAGCCATCCTTTGTTGCAAGATGCCCAAGGCCAGACGCAAGTTTGCCGTTGGCTGCCAGAACGGTGGTCTTGACCCTGTCACCGTCAAGAACTAGCGATTCAACGCGTCCCAATCCTATCGACACAGCAGAAGACTCCGTTGCATTGTCCTTTGGCGCTGCAAAGACTTGCTGGCCATCACTTGACCAAGTAAGTGGAAGGAAAGGTGTTAGGAGTGTGACAGTCTCGGTACATGGTAGTGACCTGGAGGCGGTGGCCATGTACTCACCATCCGGGGAGAACCTAGTTCCAATGATATCTTCGTCGTGCTGGACTCAGCGGGCCTTCCTGTTGCCGAGTTAACGCACAGTCCCAGTAGCAAACTTGGTGAATCAGGTGAAACACTGACTGCTGGACCGCACACCATTTCTGCCCTCTACCTTGGCAATGAACCATTCCTGTCCCACACCACTCTCATTGAACACAAGATGACGCTCACCTCCAGCTCTGTTTGCTTCCTGGCTTCTTGACCATCTATAAGTCGTCATCGTCGAACTTCATTGTTCCTCCCGCCCGAAATACGCATCCTGTCAGGCTGAAATGTGACTGCCCACATAGAACCATTGGTGCATTGGCCCTTCTTCTTACTTGGATCCTGGCCAAGTGGCTTCGTCGCAGAGATCAGGTGAACGGTTGGCAGCAGTAGCACGAGCGACCCTTGCTCGTTGCCAGTGGTAGTTCGATACAGGGACTTGCGGGTCCTTATGATGCACAACACGCACGTGCACCCCAGTGATTTGAACAAAACAGGTGAATGTTTGTACCACCCGAACTCAAATCGCGTCTCACTCACGTTCATATAAAGGCTCGGCGTTTTCACGCCCACTGCTATAAATGCCGGAAAATCGGGCGTGACACATTGACCCGTACCTTGACGACGCCAGCAAGGTGCCGTTACCTCATACAGAGTTCCCGAATTCACTTTGGATAGACTGTATCACTGCAATCCGACAGAGTTGGTAGGAGTTGCTCTCAGGTACCATGCCGAGCTTTTGGAGGCACCTTCTGTCATGTTGCAGTTATCGTGAGTTCCTTCCAAGGAATGCTCAAAACACGGTTCGTGAATACTCCAGCGCACAGGCAACGCTAACAGCTGGGTTGACAAAATCGTGACACCTCACCTTCCCATTCCCATGTCAAAGGCTAGTACGCGAGATGGTGGGCTTCGACGCGACGTATAGCTAACACGCTTCGATCCTCACGACTTGCTCCCTGAGACCACCAACGTACATGTTCTTGTTCGCATCGAGTCTTCCGTTCTCCATCACACAAGTGATATAATAAGCTCTTACGGCCAGGGATCGCATGCTTTTGACCAAGGTATTCTTTCCAGTGGCCGAGATGAGCGAAGGCGATGGCTTTTTAAAAAAATGTTAGCTTTAATTCTGGTTCACCTTTTTGGAGTCACCGGACGTTGCAGTAACTACGACACCCGGATTAGCTGCAGTCCGTTTCGAGCAATCATGGTAGAGTGGGTCAAATGTTTATACCGGATGTATGTGCTCGCCTTGAAGTTGTTGGAAATGGTTCAAGTTGCGTTTCCGAGCGATAAATGAAACCAACGATCCCGTCGGAGACATAGCATCGACAGGGGATATTTGGGAGTAACGTCGTAGTCCATGTACACCGTGAGATGCTGTGGTGTTGGGGGACTATGATAGTCGCATCTTCGAATGCAAAATTGCAGTACCTCGTTGAAATGTGCTTCAAGTGGCTTGGTGCGTGCTGCAAATTCCCAAGCACAAGGACACTTGTTGGGTCATGGACGTCAACCCATGTCTTGAGCACCTCGTCTTTCGGTGGTGAAGACCGAGGTATCTGCTTTGCATGCCGTCGACTAGAGACGATTAGGACGTGATGCGGGTCGGGATCCTAACTCGTTCTTCGACGGGTAGAGAGTAGCAACCGGGGGTATTATTCACACCGGCGGCCTGCAAAGCTCAGGAGGATGAAACGTTGACGAGGGTTTGAGGCAAGACGAGGATATTGTTGGCACCGGGTTTCGTAGATGATTTGGCTTTATTAGGTCTCGTCAGGTCTTGGCACTTGTTGCTCATGACCTCGTCTTGTTCGGCAGTGTTGGGTTGCAACCTGCATCGAGGTTGCTTGTAGTCTTTGCGACTATGAAGGCGCTGAGCAACCTCCTCCACTACATCGCTCCTATCAACATCGTTGCTTCATTCCATTTCCATCAGCACCGTCGTCTCACTGCCCGCCATGTCCTTCTTACACTTGGCATTGCCGCCGTCCTCTCCACGCTCTACTATGTATATCTCATGCGAGACCGGGCGTTTCTCGCTGACGAGGACCTGTCCTTCTGGCCACCCGAGACGCCTCAAATCTGGGCCGAACGAGCAGCCCAAGTCAAGGAAGCATTCCGACATGCTTATCATGGTTACGAGCAACACGCGTTTCCGCACGACGAGTTGTTGCCTCTATCCAACAGGAGCATTGATAAGTGAGTCCCCTTCTCTCCACGCACAGGGACGTGGGCGCACCTTTGCGCAATTGGTTAATTGTGTCCACTCGTCGTTGATGCCGCGTTCTAGTTTCAACGGATGGGGTGTCACCCTCGTAGATTCTCTCGATACGATGCTGCTCATGGGATTAGAGGATGAGTTCGCTCGTGCGTTGCCGATTATCGGTCATGCCAACTTTTCGCTGCCTTCTGTAAGTCCGTTCTTGCCCCACACCTTTCCTCGCGCGGTTCTGTTTAGCATCAGTTGTTCTTAGAATACTCATGTTCCCTTCTTTGAAACGGTCATCCGGTATCTCGGAGGACTGCTCGCTGCGTATGCATTATCCGATCACGATCTCCTACGAGAGAAGGCGGACGCACTTGGCAGTATGTTGGCACCTGCGTTCAATACGTCAAGCGGATTCCCTGGCTTTGCGGTCGATACCTACAGGCCAGCTCTGTTCACGTTTTATTGTTGAGATCGATCCTGAGCCTCATTTTTGTTGTTGCAGTGGAAAGAACTTCAATGATTCTACCGGAGTGCTGGCAGAGATCGCATCCTGTCAGATGGAATACACATACCTAGGCAAGATTACGGGAAAAAGGGAACATGTTCATCACGTTCGCGTCTTCTTTTGTTCTCGCTTAGGAAACTGACGTTGCGCTATAGGCAAAGTCGATCACCGATCTGTTCTATGCTGCAGACCTCAGCACGTCTGGAGGAATGTATCCTACTCGATGGAACCTCAACAAGGGCACTCCAACTAAAAGTGAGTGATCGCTCCTAGCCACCAAACGATTGACCTATCACCTATAAGTGCTCCAACTTTCCGTTGGTGCTCTCGCGGATAGCGGACATGAATATACCCTCAAACAATTTCTATTGACCGCGCGTACAGACAAGCATAACCTGGAAATGTGTTCGTCTCGTTCCCACCTTTAACTGACCCCCCTCACGACTTACACAGACCTCCGATTCACCTCATATGTCATCAACAACCTTCTCTTCCTCACCCCCAAACGTCATCTCCTCTATGTGAGCGATGGGAGTGTGTGGAAACGTGGGGTAACTTCCACCCACATCTTTGAGCACCTCGCCTGCTTCTTTCCTGGTCTCCTTTCCCTTGGTGCACACCTCCTCCCCCTCAATCACCTCGACTCCCTCGGTATCAACGTCACCGCGCTCGCCGATGACCTGTTGCCTGCAGACCGTCAGGCTTTTGTCGACCTTGCCGAGTTTGGTCTGGCGGAGTTGCATCTGTGGGCAGCGGAGGGAATTGCACAGACGTGCTATTTGACATATGCAGATCAGCCGACAGGGTTGGGCCCCGAAATTGTACGGATGGATGTTGATCAAGAGATCGGCGAAATACGGTGGATCGATGCTATGCGCGCATGGAAGTTTGGTGAAGGTAGACAGGGGGAGCTGTGGAGAAGGAGACCGGGACGGGAACGCTTGCCGCCAGGTGTTCGTGATACAGGACCATGGATGAGTCCACTACACGAGAACGTTACCGTCGAAGCGCTGGTGCCACCTGTGCGGAATAAAGGAAAAGGAAAAGGCATAGATACGCATGGCAGGGACTATGTGGTCAGGAATGCGGGGTATTATTTGAGGCCCGAGGTACGTGGCATGTTATGCAGCGAGGATCGCGATCCTCGTATGTACTCATCATTCGTTTCTCTATTTTCTTCTGTCGCGCAGACAATCGAATCGTTGTATATCCTTTGGCGGACGACTGGAGACGTGAAATGGCGCCACCGTGGTTGGTACATCTTCCAGGCTATCGAACGTCACGCCAAGACCGAGTCGGGGTATGCCAGTGTCCGGGATGTCCACACCTCACACCCGGATCAGATTGACTCGATGCCTAGGTGAGTCGCCCCGAGATCCCACACGTATTTGCGATGGGATGGTGTTCTCAACGATCCCTTCCCCCTAGTTATTTTTTGGCTGAGACGCTCAAGTATCTCTACCTCTTGTTCTCGAACGAGGATCTTCTCCCCCTCGACACATGGGTCT
>JBBPJW010000254.1:0-40609 GCA_038088935.1 Pulveroboletus aff. viridisquamosus
AGATAAGATAAGATAAGATCAAAGAAAGCGGTCAAAGATAGTAAATAGTAAAGAGAACTTAGCTTAGAGTAAGAATGAAAAATAGCCCCTAGCTAAGTAGTGCCAGTGTATAACAGAGTATGATGACCTCAAAGATCAATACATCTGGCAGGATGGTCAGGACACTTGCAGGGTTTTCAAAGATGCAGCTTGGCCATCTTGGCTGGACCTCCAGGCCAAGATAAAGGGCCACTTTAGAATCAAGAAGCTGGTGCATCAAAGCCTAAAGGAGCTGCAGGTACTAATGCAGCAAGAAAGGAAGATCAATGATTTCCTAAACAAGTTCAACTTGCTGCACAAGGAGGCTGAGGTAAATGACAACCACACTATAGAGTTGTTGAAACAGGCAGTGAACTACCAAGTCTACTCACAAGTGGCATTGCAGGGAGGTGATGATGGGCAGTATTTTAACATGTTTGCCCATTTCAGACAGATTGGCCATACATTTGAAAAGATGACTATTAAATGGCCTTTCTTTAGGTCACAAGGTCTTTCTCCTTACCCCTTCTATTAATCTTACTATCTGCAGCCACCTTATCCTAATTGACCTCCTCCTCCTCTGAGATTCACCACAGTAGGTACTCAATCAGGATGAGGTGCCCCAATGAACATTGATCATTAGAACACAAGGCCCAATAGACTGCTGCTCACATGTTACAATTATGATAGACCAGGTCACTTAGCATGAGACTGCAGGGTATCATGCAATTCTGCCAGAATCATGACTCTGCCTGTTATGGCTCCAGCCTAACATGATGGTCGCATGTGACCATGAGAGTCTGTTGAGCATGTGATGCACTGGTCATGTGACCAGGAGCATGTGATCATGCGAATGAGTAACCAAACAAGGCAAGCCCTAGGCTAAGGTTAGAGTCCTTCAGAGTATTCCCCAGCACTAGCAGGTCACATGATGTGGCTGGATCTCAGATGAGATCTTAGATCTAGGACTCCGATGATATCTCTTTGGAGATTAGGATCTGATTTGTGGCAGAGATCCCAGATGGATCTCCTCAGCCTTATGGTGGCCATGCTGCATTCATAGATCAGGACAGTGTGTTTCCTTCCATTCCCCCACATCCTCATGGTGTGGCAGCCTCCTCTCTTCCATCCCTTATCCACAAGGCCACTGCCTCACTCCCTTACCTGATCCATGCATCTCTTATCTATTATCTTAGTCATGAGCATCTTATGCTATTGGTGTCCACAGATAGCTAGTTTAGGGTAGGTCTCCTGTAGTTGGTCCATGCACAGATCCCAGCAATATATAAGGCAGGAGATGCAAGGCTGGGTTTCCCCAGTCTTGCCCTCTTGTGACTTAGACTCAGATTATACAGCATGATCTAAGGCTTGATCTCAAGATGGGATCCCCCTTCAGCTCTCGTTCACTGTCTGGCTTTGGTTTATACACAAGGGCCCAGGAACTCACATCATTCTCTACATCTGCCTAGTTAGGGGCCACTAGCCAAAAGCCTTAGTGAATCTCAAGTATCAAGGAATAGGGCATTCACCAAGAAAGACTCGAGATTCAAGCAAGGATGGGTAGTTACCCATAACACTGCCATGTTTTCCTCCATGGCTGCTGCAACCCACTTAGCAATGGCAGCAACAAGTTCAGCTAATTCAATTTGGCAAGTTTTCACCCCCTGATGAAAACAGGTGATGTACCACTGAATCTGAGGCTATCAGCCCAGTATACAATATGGCAGATGCTGCCAGATCCCAGGAGATATCTGCTGCCTCATGGGGATTAATGGAAGAGGCTAGAGTGTATTTTAAGGACATTTTTGAAAATAAGGCAAAGCAGGGAAAAGCTGCAGGAAGTACAAAGAACTAGGTATTGTACTTTCTAAATATGAACTCTCTCCTTTTACAAAGTTTGTGCCTAATTGCCTTTGGGCTAATATATTATGTTTTTATGCTGGGGAGGCATCTTAAAAAAGCATGATGTCAGCTCATGGGTGCTTGATTCCTTCTGTAAAAGAAACTAATGAACATTTATACACAGACTTTGAATGGAAGCAAAAAACCCTAGATCAAGTTTTCTCAAGGATGGAGTGTGATGAAATATGAATTGGAGTAAAAGTATTAGGTGAAGTAAGAGGAAAAGGAGGTCCTTGGATATGCTAATAGGCTATAATTGGTTTAAGCATTACAATTCAGACATTGACTGGATTAAGAAAACAATCACTTTTCCAACATGCAACAAGAACTGTCACATATGAAATGTCAATGCAGCAGAAGATAATAACTTGTGCAAGGAACTTTTAAAAGAGGTTTGGAAATTTTTAACAGTATTTTCCCAGAAACAATCAGAGTGAATGCCAACAAGAAAACCATGGGATCATGCAGTAGATTTAAAAGATGACTTCATCCCAAAAAAGAGTTGCATTATTCCTCTCACTGAAGAAGAATTGAAAGAGGTTTGAGAATTTATCACCAAGAAAACCACAAAAGAATACATTTGTCCCTTTAAGTCTCCTCAAACATCTCCAGTGTTCTTCATTGGTAAAAAGGATGGTGTTAAACACATGGTAATTGACTACAGGTACCTTAATAAAGCAACTATCAAGAACAGTTATCCATTATCCCTGATTTCTACATTGATTGATCATTTACAAGGGGCTAATCTCTTTACTACCCTAGATCTGTGCTGGGGTTACAATAATATCTGAATCAAGGAAGGGGACAAATGAAAAGGCACTTTTACCACCCCACTTGAAGCCTATGAGCCACTGGTAATGTATTTTGGCATGTGTAACTCACCAGGTACTTTTCAAGCCATGGTAAACAATATATTTGTGGACATGTGGGCCAAGGTACTCATTTATATCAATGACATCATCATTTTTACAAAAAAAAAAATCCCACACTGATCATTATGCAGTTGTTAATGAAGTTCTTCAGTGATTAAGGATCATGATCTGTTCCTCAAACCTTCAAAGTGTCATTTTGCAAAGGACAAAGTCAATTATTTTGGCATGGTTGTGTCTAAAAAGGGGGTATGAATGCAGCTCAATAAGACAAAGGCAATTATGGATTGGCTGATTTCATGCATGGTTAAGCAAGTTCAATTCTTCTTAGGGTTAGCTAATTACTATTGATGATTTGTTCCTAACTTCACTGTCATTGCCCATCCCCTCCATGCTCTCACCTGCAATAACATTCCTTTCTAGTGAATGAATAGCTGTACTATAGCTTTTCATACTCTTCAAACCCTACTTTCATCTAATCCTCTTTTGGTCTATCCAGATTCTTTCTGACCTTCTGCATTGAAACAGATGCTTCCCAAGCTGCAATGGGCTCTGTTCTGTTCTTCCAACTCTCTGACAGATCATGGCATCTGACCACTTATATGTCCAAAGCCTTCTTACTCACTGAGTTCAATTATCCAATTTATAACAAGGAACTTCTTGCAGTTATTCAGGCTTTGAAGGCATGGCAATACTATATTATTGGTCATCCCACCTTTGAAATTTGAATAAACCATAAAAATCTGGAATATTGGCAAAAGCCACAAGATCTTTCCCTCCAATAGGCTTGCTGGCAGGCTTTTCTGTCAGAATTCAACTATATCTTTGTTCATAAGCCTGGTTCCTCTAATGGTCACACTGATGTGCTTTCTTATTGCCCAGATCACACTTCTCTGGTGGATCTCAATAAAGATATTACTTTCCTCCCTTTTTTCCTTTTTGCTTATTCTATTGATGTTTCTTCTTTCTTTTTCACTGATGTTGTTTCCCATTCCTCTTATCTTTCTCTTTCTCCTTCCTGGTATTATAACAAAGACCATATGGTCTTTAAGAATTTACAAAACCAGGTTTTCATTCTCTAATCATTATGTTCCAAACTTTTACATTTAACTTACTTTTTGCCTCTGGGAGATTACTTGGATCAAACCCACACTTTTTAACTTCTTACTTGATACTATTTCTGGCCATCTTTAAAAGATAACATTGCAATATTCATTTAGAGTTGTTCTACCTGCACTATAGCTACAGAAGCAGAGTTAGAATCAAAGATTCTTCCCCTTCCTGCAGCAACTGAGCCATGGTAGGATCTTTTAGTTGATTTGGTAACAGGATTACCATTGGTTCAAGGAAAAGACAGTATTTTAGTTAAGGTGGACAGGTTTTCAAAAGAAGTTGTTTTTATGCCCTGTTTCTCTTCATTTTCTTTTTTAGATTTAGTAGAACTTTTCTGTGACCACATATGGTCATGTCATGGACTTCCCCACTCTTTGATTTTAGACCAAGGACCTCAATTTGTTTCCAAATTCACCCAAGAACTTTACAAAGTTCTTCATATCACCCCTAAGCTGTCAACTGCCTGTTACTCCCAAACTGATGGTTAAATAAAGTGCATTAACCAAGAACTAGAAAAGTACTTGTGTATCTTTGTGGCCAGAAAGCAACATGATTGGATCAATTGGGTCAAACTGGCAGAATTTTATTATAATAAATCCTATTCCTCTGTTATAAAAACAAGCCCATTTGCAATTACCAAGTGTTTTTCCCCTCATATGGGCTTTGAAGGTCCTTTTACATCCTCTCCTTTCATTACCTAACTCAACCAATCATTTGCTGACATAACCAACTTGTTGGAAAAGATCCACTCTGTTATGAAGGCTTGCAATACCAAACCTGCATATGCCTCTTACAAAGTTGGTGATATTGTCATGCTTTCCACCTGCAACCTATTCCTTCCCTATTCCTCTAAAAAGCTAATACAATGATGGATTGGCCCATTTAAAATTCTAGATATTCTTCCTAATGCTATTAAGCTTCATCTTCCCACTGAAATATGTATTCATCTCATTGTTAACATCAGTCAGGTTAAACAAATGAACCCTTCCTTACCTGATTAAGAGGTAATTACTCCTAACCCTATTGTGGTTACTAAGGAAGGGCATGCAGAATACAAGGTTGAAGAAATTGTAGATTTGCATCTATGCAAGGGTAAATTAGAGTATTTAGTGCACTGGAAGGGTTATTCCCCACAGGATCACACTTGGCAAATGGTGGAAGATGTTGTAAATGCACCTGAATTGGTTCACAACTTTCCTTCCACTCCTTATTGTCTCTTTACTGTTATATGACTAGTAAACACAATGGTATTAAGCATATAATCATGGGAACTGTTGAGCACATGATCATGTGAACAAGTAACCTTATAAGGATAACTCTAGGCTAAGGCTAAGTTCTATATATCAGAGTAATTCCCTACACCAGGTATTAGTCACATAATATGGCAGATCTCAGATGAGATCCAGATACAGTCCCCAATAATATCTGATCTCAGGATCTAGATTAGTATCTGCATCTGTGGCAGAGTGTTACGACTCTGGAAACCAGAGGCTATACCTAGATGAAGTTGTAGGAGGAGGAACACTAAGAGGAATATAAATGGAGGCTCTGAAGAGAAGCAACCAAGGAGGGATCAACAAAGGAGGACTCGGAAGAGACTCATGCTTGAGCAACTAAGGGCCTATCCTCGAAAGGGTTGGTTTCCAAAGAAGTGCTTATAGCAAGGTATGAAGTGATAAAGTCTGAGGACTTTATCACCAGTACCCACCCCTTTATATATTGCCTAGGAAGGCACATGGACCATATAAGTAAGGCCTACCCTAGAGTACTACTATCTATGTAAACCAATAGCAGTAAGGGAGCACTATTAAATAAGGGAGGTAACAGCATGGGGTGGATATTAAGGAGTGAGGCAGTGGCCTCATGGATGTGGTATATGGAATGGAAGAGAAGGTCAGGGTTCATCATAAGGACAGGGATCTCTGCCACAGATGAGATTATATCTCTAGATCTGTCAGATCTGTGGAGATAGATCAGATCTTGGATCGGGAAGATTCCAGGCAGATCCAGGGAAGATCCTCAGATGAGTCACATGACTACTGACCATAGAGAACTTGTAAAGTATTGACTAAGCCCTAGGCTAGGGTTATCCTGAAAAGGAGTAGGGTTCCCATGATCATGTGATGTGAAAGTGGTAGTTGCAAGAGGATCACAACACAGAGATCCAGATTAGATCTCCTTGGCCTTATGGTGGCCATGCCTCTTTTATATCTGAGAACCAGTGTGCTTCCTTTTTATTCTCCCATATTCTCATGGTGTGGCTTCTCTTCCATTTCAGTTCCTTGATCCATGAGGCCACTGCCTTACTTCTTTATATCCACTCCATGTATTCTCCTCCCCTTTATAATAGAGCCAGTTATGCTATTGGTGTTCATAGATAGTATAGTCTAGGGTAGACCTCCTGTACTTGGCCTGTGCATGGACACTTGCAATATATAAGGCAGGGAGTGCAAGCTAGGGAAATCCAGTCTTGCTCTCTTGTACCTTAGGCTTAAGCTTATACTCTAGATCTCATTGCCAACCTCAAGGGGGGGGTTCCCTTTGAGTGCTTTTGAGGCAACAGCCCACAAGGTTTATAACAAGAGCCCAGGAACTTATCCCTTTGCTATCAAGCCTAGTTAGGGGCCACTAGTACAAAAGCCTCATCAGTTTTCTAGGAAGAATAGGAGCATCCCCCATGAAGTTTGAGTACCAAGGCAAGGGCAGGAAGATCCTGCAATATCCCTCATGTAGACAGGTTAATGTTACAAGAGGATTAGACTGGGGAAATCCCAAGTCCTCACCATCCTGTATATATATTGCTAGAGGGCACAGCCTCCATATACAGGATGACTAACTACTATCTATGTAAACCAATAGCAATATAGACTCTTGCTTACTAAATAGGAAAGCATGAGGCAAAGGATAGAGTGAGGCAGTGGCCTCCCATTTCATGACTAAAGAAAGAAGAACCACAACCATGAGAATGTGGGAGAATGGAAGGGAAGCATACTCATAAAGGCAGATATAAATATGGCCAGGCCATCATAAGGCCAAGGAGATCACTATCTAGATCTGTTAGATCAAATATCATTGTAATTAATCTAGATCTCATCTGAGATCTGCCACATCACATGACCAATACTTATATGTTGGGAATACTCTAAATAGAACCTAAATTCAAACCTAGGGTTATCCTTGTTTTGGCATCAAAGTCTCACAATCACATGTTAAAACTGTCAGTGTATGCTAGAAGCATAATATTGCTGGTATTGGTGGACATGGTTATTTGTAGGTAGTGCAATGTTAGAACTTTTTAGTGCAAGTGGTTCAAGTGGAAGAGGTAATGGGGAGAATGGGAAGAGAATGCCACTTTTTATATGCAGTTAGTAGCTCAGAAGCATTACTAAATTGGACTCAGCTTCCCACAAGTCTTTTTTCACTAAATAACCCTTTTATTGGATTAGAAAGGAGCAGAAAGAAGGCAAGCTGTGATATTTTAATATCCACTCAACTTTGTATTCTTCTTGATCTTCTATAAGATCTGGGGATGGAGCCAGGAAGTTCTTCCTGTGGACATCATTTTCATAATAGGGCAATAACAATGAGGCATGGAAGACTGGGTGGATCTTCCAGGTCAAGGGAAGGCAGAATTTGTAGGTTACAGGGGAGAGTACTTTGGTAATGAAGAAGGGTCCTTCCCATTTTGATGTGAACTTGGTGTTCCAAGCTTCCAGCCAAACTTTTATTCCTTTTGTAAAAGAAACAAACTTGGAGCAGATTCTAGATGCCATTACTTGGTGTGTGAGATCATGGGCTGCAAGGGCTTTATGCCTGGCTGTGGCTAAGTATTTTAGCCTGTTAGCAATGGCAGGCATCAGGGTTTGGGAAATTACCAAGGGAAAGGCATAGGGTTCATATTTTATCAGGAGATAGAATGGTGACTAATTGGTGATGGAGTGAGGGTGGTGATTGTGAGCAAATTCTACATGGGAAATATTCTCAGCCCATTTTGATAGGTTAGCTCCATAGAAAATATGGAGGTAGGTTTTGATTTCTTGGTTTATGCATTCAGTTTTCCTGTTAGTCAGAGGATAATATGCTATGAACAGTGAGAGATCATAATTTAGAAGCCTTTTGAGTTCCTTAGCAAAGGTGAAGATGAACTGTGGATCTTGGTCAGAGATAATTTTATCATATAAACTGAATTGTAGACTTTCTCAAAAAAAATTGTGGCTATTTCTTCAGCAGTGGCAGTTTTCTTTGCAGGGACAAGAATTACCCTCTTTGTAAGCCCATGGTCAACCATGACCAAGAGGGTGTCAAAATCACCCAAGAGGGGAAGATCAGTGATCAGATCACAGGAGATCTGCTGAAAGAAACATTGGGTACAAGAAGGGATAGGGCAGAGGGTTGATGCAGAGAATGGGTATTGACCTTGTTTTGCTGGCAAATGGCACAACCATCAACATACTTGCAATATAAGTGGTGAAACTAGGCCACCAGAATTCCATTTGAACAAGCTGGTGGGTTTTAAGGTAGCCAGGGTGGCTGGCAGTTTTGTGGTCATGGCAGTGCTAAAGGATAGATTGATAAAGAGTTTTGTCTGGGGAAATGCACATGTGGTTGCAGTACATAAGCTGGTGTCACAGAGTTGCCAGTTACAGAAGTGAAACTGCAATCCATTGCACATGGGATCATTCCATTTCTAAAGAATGGAAAGGCAGAGGGGGTCACCCACTTGATGTTTCTTAATGTGGGTGTGAAGAGTGGCATCAATGACACAGCAAAAGATAGTTGGGGAAAGTAGGGTAACTTCCAAGTTGTCCAAGGAGAAGTCTGGGCAGAGGTCTGGACAATGAAAGAGAACACCAGGCCTGGTGAGAGAGATACCAGTGATGTGCTGGAGTTGAATATCATAATCTGTGAGGTCAAGAAGCCAATGGGCCTGGCAGCAGTTGAGCTTCTGCAGTGCACAGAAATAGATGAGGTTCTGGTGGTTAGTGAAAATCTAAACTGAATAGGGAGTGTCTTTAGGCTTTTAAGGTGTGGATGATCATGAAAAGCTCATGGTCATAGATATCATAGTTTCTCTCCACAGGGAAAAAGGTCTGTGAGAGATAGAAACAGGGGTGCCAATCTCCATTGGCATTGGCTTGAAGAAGAATACTGCTGGATCCATATGCAGAGGCATTAGTGGCAATGGCAAAGGGTTGGAATAGGTCAGGAAGTTGAAGAACTGGCTGGAAGAGGAAGAGGGAATTGAGGGAATTGAAGGATTCCTGACAGGCATGAGACCAGGACCAGGGGACTGTTTTCTTGATAATGTCAAGCAGGAGATGAGCAATGGATAAATAGTTGGGAATAAATCATTGATAAAAGTTGGCAAACACCAGAAAGAAGCAAACATCTTTGACTTTCTAGGGAATGGGCCAGTTGGTAATTCCTTCAAGTTTTACAGGATCCATGGTGAGTTTGCCTGGTTAAATGACCATTCCAAGGTATTTGACAGACTGGAAGTTGAAGGTGCATTCCTCCAGTTTGAGATGGAGATCAAGGTCTGCCATGCATTAAAGAACACAGGCAGTATGGGTCATGTATGTCTCAGCATCAGGGAAAAAGATAAGGAGTTATTCATAAACTGCTGAAATGTAGCAGGTGAGTTATTTAGACTGAAGAACATTACCATTGGCTTGAAGAGTCCTTTGTGAGTGATAAAGGCCACTTTCCACTGGTGTCTGTCTTTGATGTGGATATTGTTGTACCCCCAACAAACATCAAATTTAATAAATATCTTTGCTTTGTGAAGTCAATCAATTAGGTCAGAAATGAGAGGAAGGGGGTAGATATCACAGATGGTGTGTTTGTTGAGGTACTGGTAATCTTGACAGGGGTGTAGTTTGCCATCCATCTTTTTTATAAAGAAGAATGATGACACTTGAGGAGAATTGAAGGGGCAGATCTTTCCAGCCCAGAGGTTCTCTTCCAGGAACTCCTTGGTTGCCTGGCATTCTAGGAAAGATAAGGGGTAAATCTTACCAATCTTAGGGACAAACATGTCCTTAAGGTTTATCTCATGGTCATAGAGTCTTTTTGGTGGCAGATGGTCAAGGGTTTTCAAAGTGTTTAAAAAGACAGATATGAACTTTGAGTATTCTGATGGGAGTTCCATCTTGAGTTGGGTTTTCTTTGTTTTGATTGCAAGCTCAATAAAGGTGATGAGCTTGGTAATAGTAACAGAGGGTAAAAATGTCAAGCAGGCATTAATAACTTGTAAAGAGTACCAGTGGTAGAGACAGTCCTGAAGGGACTTCTCAGAGGTGTTGTGTTGCAGGTAATCAATAAAGAGTTCTTCATTGTCAATGGTGGTTTCTTTGAAATGGTATGGTTTCAAGGTGAATATCAAGGAGGTAAAACAGTAAAGTTTTCTAGAGGAGTCAGCAGTGAAGGGAATGGTAAGAGTACTACTCTTCCAGTCAACTGTGGAGTTGGCATCTTTTAGCCAGGGGAGTCTGAGAATCAAGGTCTTCTTACCACATTCCATAATATAGCAAAGAATCTTGGAGGTGGAAGTTTCAATATAAAGAGTGACTTTTCAAGTGTGGGTGATTCTTCCTTTACTGTTAGTGGAGGCATCCACATTCCTAATGTAAAGAGCTTGGGGAAGATAAGTGATCAGGAGCTTGTGGTGGGACACAAATTCCCAGTTAATGCAGTTAATTCAGGCAATACTATCAACTAGAGTAGAAACATCTATGACTTTTCTTAGACACTCAGGTGGAGATACTTGCATGGGAATTCAGATTGCTTTTCTAGATTGCAATACAAGTACAGAAGCACAAGAAAAAGTAGGAGCATTTTGTGTAGAGAAGGTACTTCCATTTAAAAATCCACCTTTTCTACTTCAACCTCTTCTTTATTACTAACCTCTTCTATTCTGGATGGTTCTTTGACAGTAACCTTCTTTACATAAGGTGTTTTATTCAGCATGCTAGATAAGAAAGAAGCAGGAGAGGGATTGACACTACTTGGGAATATATTGGCAAAGTAACCAGATTTCCAGCATTGGAAGCACAGCCAATTCTTTTGGCAGTATTTGAATTCCTGGGGGGCAAGTGTTATGCACTTCAAGAGTATAACCATACATAACCTCAACACCAGTAAATGGACAGGGAAAATAACAACAATGAGTGGGCTTTTCAGACTAGAGCCCCAAACTAGGCAAAGGAGAGGATTAAGCCTTGATTCATATAGGGCACAAACCACTCTGAAAGAAGACTAGGCTTGTGGCACTAGTAACAGAAGTGGTTAAGACTGGGTTGCCCCAAGTCTCTTTCTACCTCTTATATATTAATAACAGATGCACACAGACCATGTACAGGAAAGATAACTACCAACTATTGACCAATGGCAGTAAGTATACAGAGCTGATAATTAGAGAAGCATAGAGTGGAGGGTAGAAGTGAGGCAGTGGCCTCATGAATCAGGAATGATAGAAGAGTACCATACCATGAGAATATAAAAGAATGGAAGGAAAGCATACTCATAAGGTGGTTATGAATATGGCCAGGCAGCCATAAGGCCAAGGAGATTACCATCTAGATCTTATCTGAGATCTGCCATATCATGTGATTCATACTTATATGTGGGGAATCTCTGAATAAGAACCAAACCATAACCTTGGATTATTCTTGTTTTGGCATTGAAGTCTCACAATCATGTGATAAGACTGTCAGTGTTTGCTGAGTGCATAATAGCGAGTTTGTTGAGCTTTCAGAAGCTAAGATAGAAGGACAAGAAAAAGAATAGACTGATTATAACAATGACCATATAACTGCAAGTGTCAATTTTACTCAACTGACTTTTCTAGGTCTGGACTCTAATTGTCTTATTGGTGCAGTGAATTAACATACTATTATGCTAGGCCCAGGTAGGGACTAATATAGATTTTATGGGCTAGAGCTAAAAAAAGGCTTGACAAAAGTCAGTCTAAGGACAAAGGTGATGGTATGAATGCAGAGATAGCATCTTAGTCACTTAGTGAAAGTTGGGGATGAAAATAGAATGCTGAACTAGTTTGAGAATGAAGGAGGTACTTGCCAATAAGAGTTGCAAGTGGGACTTAGAGTTCCAGCAATGTTTAAAAAAAGCAAGATAAAATAAGGCAGAGATAGCATAAGGAACATGGAAGAGAGAGTATGCTACTTATACTACAAGAATAAGGTTCAGACTCAGTTGAATGAGTCAGGACAGATGACTAAGGTGACTAAGTGATCTGTGTGGAAATGAATGGAATATGGTGGAAGTAAACTAAAAGTAATATCTGCTGACTGAGAAAAAAGTTCTGGAATGGAAGAAGTCTAAAGGTTCCAGAATAAAACAAGGAAGCATTAAGGACATGCAAAGTCTGAAGCTAGAATAAGAGAAAATAAAATAAACAGACTAATTGTAATATTATCAGTATGTTCAATAATTCAGTTGAACATTCAAGATGGAGTCAATGTCCATTGTATTTGAATCTCTTTCTATCTGAGGAGTTGAGGAGATGGTGAAAGTCCAGGTAAATGCTCTGAATATCTTCCTTTATTGTTCAATGAATTTAGATCATTTGTTGGTGCTGTTGAAATAAGTAGCCTTAAGATACCAGTCAGATATTTTTCCTGGTATGCTTTTCATGGCATGGATGTGACAGGTAATCCAGAGAGCTAGCCCTGCCTTATAATAACTGATTAGGACTGTTATAATGCTCTTTTTCTTTTCTTGATTACATGACCTTATCTTATTTTCTTCACATGGTTATCTAATCTTTTATCTTATCAGGGCATGTAATGAGTCACATGACTCAGGGTACAGGATTAGCCTCATATCTTTGGACCCTGCAGGATAATCTCCATTTCAGTACTTCTTTTTATTTCCATTTCTTCTTTTCCATTCATCAGAAGTAGGTCCCTTGATGGTTTCCACAGGAGCTTCTCTTCTTTTTGATCCCCATGCTACATGTATGGGAATATTCCCATCAGGGTCTTGGTCCATGTGCAGTACTGTACACTATATAAGCTGTAGCATATAACTCTGTATTTCTTAGCTTTGAGCATTTGTAATATAGATATTAACTCATTACTCCCCTTTTTCTCTTTTCTTTGAGCATTTGGCACTACTATCTTGTGATGCATAACAAGAATGGAGTTGTCCTTAATTTTAGATGTTACAGCATGATTTTGGAACTCAGCTGTACACTCAGTGAGAGGGGATGTCCATTCTCCTTTCTTGTTTAGTCACATTTGAGTGTTGGCCAGCCAATAAATAGCTGTGCTGATGATATCTTGGTTTTGAAATGCCACCAAAAAGGCAGCTATGAGGTCTTCAAAGGACCCCATGGAAACAGAAGTGCCTTTGATCCACTGTTTCCAGTAGATGGCTGCCCAGGATTGAACAGAGCCCTTCATTATATATAAGAGGGTAAAGGCTATGCACTTCTTGTTGAAGTTGTACATAGCCTGGTTGATAAACAAATAAAACTGGATGGAGTCCATTCAGGTCTCAGCTTTCATTCTATCTCCATTGTAATGCTCTGGGGTACTGAGATAAAGCTCAGTGGGTTTAACAGTGGTGGTGAAGTCAGACATTGGGGTTTTCAGAGAGAGAAGGGAATAGAGGGGGCAACAGTGGGTTGGAGTTGGAAAAGGTGAAGTAGGTTCTTTTGGAATCTGTAAAGAAGTCAAGAGCTTATGGGCAAGAGTTCAGTTGAAATTCTGTTCCTTAGCAAAAGAGATCAGAATATTACTAACAGGGTCTTTAAATAAGAGGGAGTGGTATGCTGGGGTTTCTTCTGTTTCAGAAGAATCAAGTGGGTCCTCTATGGAAGACAGTCTGTGTTTTTCACAGAGGGTGTCAAAAAACAAGGTTTGCTTGGAAGGTATGGTAGCAAACTACAATAATGGTAGTCATGAAAGTTATGCTACTTCTTTTGTTATACTAGGCCTGGGTAGGGCCAAGCATAGACCTTGAAAGAGGAAACTGCAAGTGAAGAGCTTGATGAAGGTCAGCTTGTGATCAAGGTAAGGTATAGCACAAGAACAACACTGGGGGCACTCAAATGAAGGGTCAAGCTATGGCAAGAATGCTGGCTTGTGAAGTATGATCAACAGTGGATATTGACAGAGTTCAAGGATGTTCCCTCTTGTATACAGATGTGTGAACTAAGAGAGATGGATTGTACTGGTAGGTACTTGAGGAGATACAGAGGTACTGAGGTAAAAAGTAGCATAAGAAGAAGGAAGGTGAAGTATGCTACTTTATAGTACAACTAATAAGGTTCAGACTCAGTTGAATAAGTCATGGGGATAATGAATTGCTAAATAAATAATCCATGTGAAAACAGATGGAACATTAAAGAAGCAGCTGGTGAGTAATACTTAATAATGAATGCAAGAGGAGCAGATCATAAGTAGAGGTTGCTGAGTCAAGGAATGTTCTGGAACAAAAAAAGTGGAAGGTTCCAGAATAAGAACAAGGAAGTGTTCAGAACATGAGAAGAAGAAGCTAGGGTACAGAAAAAATAAGAAAAAATATGGGAAATTATAATATCCATGCCCCATAGGAGATCAGACTCAATGCATTCATTTTTTTAGATAAAATTTCACTAATGCCCCTTGTTACCCTTGTCTTGCATGAAATTTCCCCATTTTCCACTCTAATTGACTCAGATTCTTCAGATTGTTTTATAGGTACCAAGTTAGTTAGTACACATAACCTTCTGACTTATTCCATTCCTCCATTGCAGCTCCAACTTTTCAATGGCACTTCTAATTCTATGATTACAAATGCCATCAATCTTTCTGTTTGTTTTGAAACTGGTAATATTACTCTGATAACATTCTATGTCATCCCATTGAATGAATCTAGTTCTCTTGTTTTAGAACACAACTGGCTTGCCTGCCATAATCCATTGATTGACTGGGTATTGAACCATATTTTATTTCACTTATCTAAACCAAACATGTTAATATCCCTGAGCTTACCTTTGCAGCACCCAGTCTCATTGACCCCCATTGACCTCAACCCAGATTTACTATGTTCCTCTAAACCCAAAACCCTGTTAATCAAGTTAATTAGCTTATTAGCCTTTATGCATGCCTGCAGCTCCATCTTCCAGAAAGTTACCTCTGTTCTGCCTCCATTGCCCTACCTCCAGTCAACTCTTTGGTTATTTCCCAGGAATACCATGACTTCACCAATGTGTTTAGTAAAAGCAAGGCCTCTATCCTGGCCCCTTATCACAAGTTTGATCTAAAAATTGATCTGAAAGAAGATACCTCTCTACCTATTGACACCACATACTCTCTTTTACCCTCTGAGCTGGAAGTCCTCAGAACTTTCCTAAATGAACATCTTGCTATGGAATTCATCTGCCTCTTATCATCTGCTTATGCCATGCCAGTCCTCTTTGTTCAAAAGAAGGACAGTTCTCTCTGGCTTTATGTTGATTTCTGAGGACTTAACAAGATCATGAAAAAGAACTGCTACCCTCTTCTGCATATCTCCAATCTTCTTGATGCTCTCAGCCATGTGTCCATTTATATCAAGCTTGACCTTAGGCATGCATACCATCTTGTTCAAATTGCTAAGGGCAATAAGTAAAAGACCTCCTTTCACATGTACTATGGCTCATATAAGTGGCTTGTCATGCCATTTGGGCTTACCAATGCCCCTGTGGCTCTTCAGCAGTTTATCAATTCTATCTTCACTGATCTTCTTGATGTTTCTGTAATTGTTTACTTGGATGACATTCTAATCTTCTCTACTAACTGGGCATCCCATACTAAGCACATCCATGAAATCCTCCATTACCTCTGGAAACACAGCCTCTTCATCAAACCTGAGAAATGTGAATTCTATACCAACTCAACTAAATATCTTGGATATCAGCTCTCCCCTTCAGAGCTCACTATGTCCCCTGACAAGATTCAATCCATCCTGGATTGGCCCAAGCCTTGTAAATTTCATGACATCCAGTCTTTTCTCAGTTTCACTAATTTCTACTGCTGCTTTATCTGGGGCTACTCTGACATTATTATTCCCCTGACTTGCCTTACCTGCAAGGCTGCTTATTGGGATTTCAATGCTTCTTGCTTTGCTGCCTTCCAGTGCCTTGAAGACACTTTCACTTCAGCTCCTATCCTGACTTATTGGGTTTCTAATGCTCCTCTCATTATAGAAACCAATGCTTTCAACTACATGATTGCTGGCATTCTTTCACTCTGGTGCCCAGATAACAAGATCCACCCAATCACTTTCTATTTGCATATGCTCACTATTCCAGAACTTAACTATGACACCCATGATAAGGAGCTTCTCACCATTTTTACTGCATTCAAGATGTGGCAACATTATCTTAAAGATTCTAGTGTTCTGATTAATGTCATTACTGATCATAAGAACTTGGAATACTTTGCTATATCCAAGCTTCTGACTCACCAGCAAGCCTGGTGGTTGGAATTTCTCTCTCAGTTTAATCTGATTATTCATTTTTGCCCAGGTTACTTAGGTGCTAAGCCTGATGCCTTGACTAGATAATGGAACATCTATCTCAAAGAGGGAAATAGTGACTATATCCACATCAATCTGCATAACTTCTGTCCTGTCTTCATGCAGGAACAGCTTGCTGCATTACTCCAAGCTTCCTTCTTAGCATTCCCAGTTTTTCAGTTTGCATTTCTCTTCAACCTTGAAACCCTTCATTAGAACATTCTCTCAGCACTTCTTCTAACACCACCACCTATATCTATCTGTTCAGCTCCCTTGCACCTGACTCTTATTGGTTACAAGACCCAGATGGTTTCTTCTGTCTAAACAACTGTATTTACATCCCTGATGCCTCCAACCTCCATCTCTGGGTCCTCTGCTATAAGCACAATCACCCCTTATCTGGTTACTTTGGACAGAATCATACATTGAAGCTTATCTGCCAAGAATATACCTGGCCTGGTATTTGTGCATTTATCAAAGAGTACATATCCTCATGTACAGCTTGTGCCCACACCAAGGTACCCTATTATAAATCCTATGGTTTTCTTAAGCAGCTCTCTATCCCAGAGAAACCATGGAATTCCATCTCCATGGATTTTATTGAACAACTTCTGGTTTTCTCCAGTTACTTCACTATCCTAGTCATAGTAGATCACCTGTCAAAGCAATGCATCTTTGTCCCTACTGATAATAAGGTAACCTCCCTGAAGCTTGCTAAACTTTTCCTACTTTATGTCTTCTTCAAGCACAGAGTTTTCTTCCACATCACTTCCAATTGCAGTTTTGAGTTCATCTTCCACTTCTTTCATTCCTTGGAACAAGCCCTCAATTTCCACCTCCACTTTACCTCTGGGTACCACCTGGAAGACAATGGCCAGACCAAGTAAATAAACCAAATATTGAAGCAATATCTATGTGTTTATTGTAGTTACCAGCAAGACAACTGGTCTGAGCTCTTGCCCCTTGCAAAGTTCACTTACAACAATGCCCTTAATGCTACCACAGGTGTCTTTCCCTTCTTTACTAACAAATGGTATCATCTGAATATCTCTATTTATCTGAAGTGTGACCTCACCTCTGCCCAAGCCTAAGAGTATGCCATTGACCTCAACTTGCTTCATAAATTCCTTCATAAAGAGATAGCCACTGCCCAGAAAAGGTATCAAGTTCCCACTAACACTTAACAATCTCCAGCACCAGACCTCAAGGTAAATGACCAGGTATTTATCAAGGCCAAGTACTTTAAAACTACTTAGCCATCCAAAAAACTTGCCAAAAAGAACTTAGATCCTTACCCTATCATAGGCCAGGCATGCTCACTCTTTTTCATGCTCTGCCTTCTGGAAAACATGAAGTCTGTTTACCTGATATTCCATGTCTTCCAACTTGAACTCTCTGTTCCCAATATGATTCCCAATTGTATTCAACCACCCCCACTGTTATGATGCACCACTTTAATTCCATTACAACAACTACCTTTACTAATAACTGTCCCACTATAGTTATACAAATGGAACTTAAAGCCCTAATTCTGAAAACCATTACTGGAGAAACCTTATGAATATTAAAACACTTCTCTCCTTTAGATAGCAAATACCACTATAGACATCCTCATAATATTAATCTTTATTATCCAGGAACATAGTAGATTAGACAAACTCTTAGAGTTAGAACATAGTATCACATGCATATAAAGTAGTGAACATATGACCAGTACCTTAATCTAGTGCACTTGAACTTGTACCATTTAGTTTCTGTGACTGCTCCTCAACTCCCCTCTTTCTCTTTTATACTTTAGCCAGGTCAGCTCCATCTAGTCAGTAACAAGCTGTTATGTACCCTTCAAGGTCTTGACAATATCTGTGTCTTGTGAATAGGAAAATGGCAGGTTTGCTGTTTTACCCACCCCCTGTCAAAGTCAACAGTGAGCCAGAGTTCAAAATCTCTAAGATCCTGAATTCAAAGGTAGATTGCAGGTAAAGAAACTGTAAATTACTCTATTTGATTAAGTGATCAGGTTATAAAGGTACTGACAAGGAAACTTCATGGCTCCTCACTATTGAATTGGACCATGCATCAGAAATCATTGAGGAGTTCCACCTCCAGTATCTGGATAAGCTGGGGCCATCCCAGAACTAATCAAAGAGTCACTGACCTCATAACCTAGTACAAAATACTATCTACTCAATAATTACCCACTCAAATTTGTTCTTGTTCACCACCAATATCTCTTCAACCTCTGCACACAGCTCTGCTAACTCCTGTTATGCACTGAAAGGTTTTGGTGCCACAAGCCCACAAGAAATGAAGAAATGATAAGTGATGAGTTTGAATTAACATGAGTATGATACAAGTGCTCAAGACTGGAGTCTTGAGATGCTAAGGCTATAGTATTTATACTACAGTGCACTGCACATGGACCAAGCCCCTAATGGGAATGTTCCCATACATGAGGCACAGGGATTAAAAAGAAAAGAAGCCACCTGAAAACCATCAAGGGTCTAGCTTCTCATAATGGAAGAGAAGAAACAGAAATAAAAAGAAGCACAGGATTCTTGAGGCATGAGGCTAACCCTATGCCCTGGATCAGGTGACCTGTCACATGCCCTGATAGGATAAAAGATTAGATAACCATGTGGTGAAGATAAGATAAGGTCACATGATCAAGAAAAGAAAAATGCATCATAATAACTCCTCTGCCACTATGTCAATCTCTCCATTCTCTTGACTACTTTCCAGCTCTTCCTTACCATCTCCTTCCATTTCCCATGCCTTGTCTAGGGCAATAACCAGCCACTCCAGCAGCTGGTTATATTACCTCCTCTCCTGCCATACCTTTCCACCTACTTTCCTCACCACCACCTTTATTAGATGATAGCCCCCAGCTATCTGACAGAGACCTTCTTCTGCCCCTCCTGGGCCTGTCTTCCTATGCTTTTCCTTCAGGTTCCCCTGGCCAGGGTGCTTATATCTTGCTTTAGCCTTAATGTAGACTAGGCATAACATTGACTTGTCAGGGCCCACCTCATAGTTAAGCCCATAGACTTCATACCTCTGACATACCAGACTCTCCTCAGCCCTTCTCTTACCCTTACCACCTTCCACTTCCTTCCATACTTGGTGAATTTCCTTTACCTAAGGGATCAGGCTTATTATGAGGTTAGTAATAGTGTGCCCATTAACTTACCCATTTTTGAATGGCCACCATTGACTTTTCAGCCTTCTGCCCCCACTCCTCCTTGGCCTCCCACCTGGTGACCTTTTCCACTTTCCTTCAAGCCTTCTCCACCTTCCTCTGAGTCTTTTTCCTCTATACCTTTCCTCACTGTTTCTGCTCAGCATACTTTACATTGCCAAGCCCTTTTTTATCCTCAAAGCACTCCTCCAGGTGCTCATCAGACCAGGACTGAATATCAGTATATGAATGCATGAGGAATATATGTTTGAAGTACTGCTTGAAGTGGTAATCTTTTATAGGATGATAGTCATCTATACTTCCACAACTAACTGTTAAAATTACCTGTCCAACAGCCTTCAGGGATTCAGGCCTTAAAAGGGAAATACTGTCATATTCCATGCTTTCTAAGTGCACTTTAGTGCAACTTCAGTCAATTCTAAGTTGCATAATCTCTAGTTCTCTTATTGTTATGATGCACTTTTTCTTTTCTTGATCACATTATCTTATCTTATCTTTGCCACATAATTATCTAATTGTTTATCTTATCAGGGCATGTAATAGGTCACCAGATCTAGGATGTAGGGTTAGTGTTATAATTATTTTTACTTTTCACATCACATGATCCTGGGAACTCTTACACTTTCACCTTTTCACTTCTTCACACTTTCACATAAGCACATTCTAGAACATTCCAGACCATGATGTCAATGCCTGGCAGTTACCATAAGGTACTGCTAAAACACTCACTTCTTTTCTGCCATTGGTCTGCTTACTGTAGCATAGTTTAGGGCAGACCCTAGTTATATGGTCTGTGTGCAATCCTGTAGCATACATAAAGGGCTGGTGCAAGCTGGAATTTCCCCAGTCTTATGCACTTGAGCTCTTAGGGCTTTATACAAGGTGCTTGACTTCTTTTTCTATTCCCTTTTGCCTAGTTTTCTGTGGACCTAGAACAAAACCACAGCTTAGTTTGTGCTCACCAGCAATAGTTATTGAGACATGAGGACAGGATGAACAGCAACCATTTCAGTTAGCCTCATGCCTTGAACCCTGCAACTTCTTTTCATTTCCATTACTTCTTTTCCATTTTAGAAGCCAGGACCCTTGATGGTTCTCATAGGTGCTTCTCTTCTTTCTAATCCCTGTGCTGCATGTATGGGAAAGTTACACTTTTGTAGTCTATATAAACTGTAGCATAGCATCTCTTAGTTTCCCAGCTTTGAGTACTTGTATTATACTTGTATTAACTTGTAGCTTTCTCTTAATTCATTTCCTTTTATTGAGCATTGACAATCTTGAGGTGCATAATACTTATTTCTGCTTCATTTACTTAATGATACCTACAACTTCATATCTACTAACTCTGTACCTGTCTAAGACTACTCTGGAGTTATTCTGTATTCCCTCCTGCTTTCTGCCTGCTTTCTTTCACTTCTCCCTGTCACCTTTCCATTTCAGTCTGACAAGATTGGATGTTGCCTTCTCTAACATCTTCATTCATCTCCTGAAAATATAGACACCTGCTTTACTTCTGAGTTAGTATCTGTTTCATTTTGCTACACTACTTAGCTCTTCAAGATATAAATACTATAGTCCTGTATCTTATACTTTAGTTTGAATATTGACATTAATGTCTCATTGTTCTCCATGATCACACTTGATGCTGCTCTCCCATTTGTAACCCATGTTATAGTTCCTTCAGAGTCTGGTACTTCCTCAACCCCCCACACCATCTCCAGCCTCTTCAAAATTTGGGGTCCAAGTACCAGCATAAGAGCACACCACATATGGTGAAGCCAAGCCCTGCCTGTTCCAAAGTTACCTGGAGTACCTCTGGAATTATGCCTGAGTTATAACATCCTTTCAGCAAATAATTCCAGCATTTTACTACTCTGCTTATTATGATGCATTTTTCTTTTCTTGATCATGTGACCTTATCTTATCTTCATCACATGGTTATCTAATCTTTTATCTTATCAGGGCATGTGACAGATCACATGATCCAGGGCATAGGGTTAGCCTCATGCCTCAAGAACCCTGTGCTTCTTTTCATTTCTGTCTCTTCTCTTTCATTATAAGAAGCTAGACCCTTGATGATTCTCAGGCAACTTCTCTTCTTTTTGATCCCTGTGCCTCATGCATGGGAACATTCCCATTAGGGACTTGGTCTGTGCACAGTGTGCTGTAGTATAAATACTATAGCCTTAGCATTTCAAGACTCCAGTCTTGAGCACTTGTATCTACTTGTATTAACTTGAGCTCACTTCTTGCTTTATCTTCTTTTCTTGTGAGCCTGTGGCACTGCAATCTCATGGTGCATAACACTGCTATTATCTCAAAATCCTGTTGTAGTATACTCCAAGTCATTTCAGATTATTCTGAATCTTTTCCTCCCTGCTTAGACCTTGCCATTGCAGTTTCTGCACTTCCAGCCAGTTTTCTGGCCCTTTATTTTAACAAGTCACTCAAGTCCCCATTAGGATGTCTTTTTGCTTGCTTGTATTGGTTTTTTTACCCCTAGGTAACTTACTCTTGACAGTTGGTCCTAGCCCATGGAAATTTCTTTGTAGTGAAACACACTACTAATCTTGAGCCCTTGTCCAGCATTGCACTCTCCATGTAAATCTTGATCAATTATAGATTACTTGTTGGAAACTCAAATCCTAATTAGAATCTCCACTTTATTTACCAAGGCTGTTGAATTCACTGTGATTAATGCCTAGCATTGCTCTCTATTGGATGGTTTGTGTTCACTGACTCTAGAATACCTCTGACTCACCCACTATGGTCTATTGACCCTGGATATTGAGCAGTAACCATCTGTTTCCCTGATTTACACATGCCAGAACCCCATATACTCTCTATAGCTCTGTATCATTTCCAGTCTTAACTAACTTTAATCTTAAACCACAACTCTTTTTGTCTTTCTCTGGTAGTTTCTACCATATTGCCTTAGGCACAGTAGTCTGTTTGTATTACTCTGCCTCTTGTGGCAGTGCCAGTTTCATCTGTTGTTATGCCTTTTAGGAAGATATCTTTATCCACCTCTAACCCTTTCAAGCTTGCAGCATCTGTTAAAGGCTGTTCTAAACCCATCTACTAGAGTGAACTTATACTGTTAACTTTCTTTTGAAGGTCTTCTGAAATGATCTGGAGGTCTTCAGAGGGCAAAAGGGAAGAGGTTATTAGTAGAGGGTGAATGGGACTTGGCTTCACCTTATATAATGCACCCTTGCATGCCTCACATGTCCTAATTTACAGGAGTGGTTGGAGGTAATCTGAAATGTTCCTTAGCACTTGATTGAAGTAATGGGCAAGACATGGGGTATTAAGCCTAGTCATGATGAAGGTAAGCTTTAGGATTCCCTAGGAAAATCATAATGCTTTGAAGTCCCTCCAGAGTAACTTGAAGGGTCATAATATAAGCTAGATAGCTCAGGCAGAGTGAGAATAAGAACAAAGGGGTACTTTTGTCAATATTTAAACTGAGGTATAGAATACAGGACTATGGTACTTATATTTCAGGGAGATAGGGCTAACTAAGGTTGTAGTGAAATGAGACAACATTACTCAGAAGTGAAGCAGGTATCTAAGTATCTAAAAGACAAATGAAGTTGTTAGGAAGGACAATAACCAATCATGTCAGGCTGAAACTAAAACAGCTTAAAGAGGAAGTAAGGGTGAAACTAGGAATAGGCACAGGGCAGGGACAGTAACAACAACAAGAGCTACAGAAGGAGTAATGGTGCAGAGTTACCATGAAGTGGTCTAAAGAAACAAAGTAAAAACTAAGTGAAGATCAGGGTAGTATATACTGGAGGTAGGAACCAGGAGTGAGGCCAGAACTAGAGCAGAACAGTGATGGAGGGCTGGGGGACTGATACTAGTAACCAGGCATAAGTGTGCAGATACGGCAGAGCAGAAAGGAGTAATGGCAGAACACCAGAGTGGCACAGGGAATTAGGGGCTTACCAGATACAAGGTAGGCATATTATGGTGTAAGGGCTAAGTGTATGTTTGGGTCAGAATTATGGAATATGACAGCATCTAATACCCTTTTGTTATGTTTTCCACCTTTGATTACTTTCCCATTATTTGGTTCCTTGCAACCCCTAGGGTATTCTCATCCTACCAACTCAAGAATCCAGAAACCACTTACTTACTCTCTCTGCACCCTGCTATATCTAACCTTGCTTACCCATACTCTTGAGCTCTTTCCAGGCCTTTCCACTTCTTTTCCATTTTTCCCAGAATAATTCTTGCTTCTTTGTGATTGTATTAAGGTTTTTCTTCTTTTGCATGGTTGCTTGAGTGTTTATTTCAGTTCCCTTGTCATTCTCTGACAGTACTTGCTTGGATTGTCCCTTTCCCTGTTTCTGCTCCAGACTTTATCTGGGATCTCTCTGATCTTTTCTCTCTCTCTTGCTATTTTTCTTGGGGCTGTCCTGCCTTGTAAATGTGCTCTATTCCTCTACTTTCTATTCCAGTGCTCTTCACACTTTCTGCTCAGTCCTGAAAAGCCTTTTTTTCCCTGAACCTCCTCCAAATCCTTCTGTCTCCCCTATCTATTACCCTAATGCTCTCCTCCTATGCCAGCCTTGTTCTCTAATGACTCTGCTCTTCTTGCCTTCCCTTTTCTTTTCTGTTCTGTTATTCTGGAACCTGTTCTTTCATCTTCCTGGGTATGCTTGTTCCTTGGGAATTTTCTGCTCTTCCTGTATTTCCTAGATCATCACTTTTCCTGTCCCATCTTTTTTAATTGGCCTTTTCTTCCAGCCTCTCCTTTGTTCTCTCCAAATACTTTCAGATCCCTTTTGCTTCTCTATATACCACCCCTCTGCCCCTATCTTGGCACCCTTGTACCTCCATCTCCATCTTGAAAACCCTTTTTGTTTCCTGGCCCCTCTATCCTCTCTGCCTGATCCCTGGGATATTCTTTTCCTTCTTTGGCATTGTACTGAATGACTCTGTGTTCCTTTTCCCTTTTTTTTCTTTTCTCCCTGCTCTGTTGTCTCAGAAACCTGTTCTTTTATTTTCCTGGGTATTTTCCTTTTTTATGGGCCATTTCTGCTTTTCCAGTATTCTTTTAGACCTTCACTTTTCCATGTGCCTTTTTTGGCCTTTTCCTCTGTTTCTAGTTAATGATAGAACATCAACCTTGAGAGGGTAATAGCTTCTAGTAATAGCCTTGAATGATAGCCTCATGCTCATATCAGTCTCACTATTTGCTCCCCTTCCTTTAGCTTCATCCCTTATCTTCTGTTCTTTCTATCACATCTCTAACTCCTTCCACAGTAGTAACCAGACTCACTCTGCATTACCTGTTGCCCTCTGCTCCATCCTGTCTCCACACTCTTCTAAAGCAGTGACCAGATCTGCTCTATATTGACTATTCTCTTCTGATGCCTCTGATGACCACCCCTTAATATTCATGCAGTAACTGGTCTTTCATCTTCATTGACTACCTTCTTTTTTAATCCTTTCCAATCACCTCTGCTTCATTTTCTGGCACAAGCAAAAGGTAGTTTATTTCCAATCAATTACAGCTGCTTTGTCATATAGGAAGGCAAGACCAGTGGGCAACTCTTAGCTTCATAACCACTTCTTCTCTGAATCCTCTCTGACCTCTATACTATAGTCCTCTATATCTGTGTTATGCACCCAAGAGTGCAGTCCAAATACTAGCCAACACTGGTGAGTGACAGGCAACTGATAACAACAAGAGGGCTTTTCTGCTAGTGGCTCTAAACTAGGCTTGTGAGACTTGATAAGGGAGAACTCAAGTTAACACCACAATGCAGTGCTCAGGCCATAAGGAGGTAAGAAGGAACTTAGGTTAACTTCACAATATAAAGCCCAAGTAGAAGAAAGTGAGCATATAATACAAGTGATCAAGACTGGAGAGACTCCAGGTCTTGCCCACCCTGTATATATATTGCCAGGAGGCATAGCCTCATACACAGAATAAGTAATCTACTACTTATGGTCACCAATAGTAGTAACCACTCATATCTACTAAATATGAAAAGAGGGCATAGGGCATGAGTTAGAAGTAAGGCAGTGGCCTTGCAGATCAAGAGAATAGGAAGAGAACCACACCATGAGAATATGGTAGAATGAAAGGGAAGCTCAGGGTCAACAGATATAAATATGGCATGGCTACCATAAGGCTGAGGAGATCTATCTAGATTTCTGCCATAGATATGACCCTAATCTAAATCCTTGAGATCAGATGTTATTGGTATCAATCTAAGATCTCATCTGAGATCCAGCCACATTACATGATCAACCCATAAGTAAGAAATACTCTGATATAATAAATCAAACCTAAGCCTAGGGTTTAACCTTATAAGGCAGGCAAGTCCCATGGTCACATGAGAAGACTGTCAGTGTTTGCTAAGCACATAACAATTGACAGCATATTTAGCCCCAGTGTGAGCAAATTCCACCAGTGCTCATGTATCAGCATGTCTTGCAGTTATATCCATAGTCACTGCTGTGAATTTGCCATTGCTGCAGTGCTTCATTGGCTCTTGTGGGCTTCAATGCCAGAGTTTAAAAACCCAATGTTTCACTGGTCCTTGTTCATGACCTCTATATTCTCATCATCTGCTATTCCATGGGACCAGCCATGGGCTTTTGCTGCCTTTCAAGTCCTATTGTTACCTTGAGCCCAAGGATGCTGGGCAGAGGGGCCATAATATGAGCTTGACTCACTTCAAATGCAGCATCCACAGTATGAATCACAACTTGGACAAGATTGGGACAGAAGCTTGTTTACCATTTTTCTCCAGCATTGTTCTGCACCCAGCCCTCAATACCTCAAGGCTATGCATGACCTGGCCATTGCCCCAAAATTATCTGTTACATCTGACATTCTAGCCCTCGGAGAGCAGTATATTCTTGGCATTTATGCACAGCTGCCCTTTGTGCTCTTACACAGCCATGGAAGCTGGGTATGGGACACTGAGAATAGAAAAATTTCTCAATTTTAGTGTGGGGATTGCAGTAAATGCACTAGATCATGCTGACCCTGGTGTCACAAAGGTGAGCACTGAGAGTGTCAACATCTCCAACACATTCTCTGAATGACTCAGGTCCAGGTTCTGTAGCAACAGGCATAACAATCTGCCCCAGCCTCAAGATTGGTCACAATGGTTCTTTTCCCCCTGATCCTCTGATTTCTACCCTGTCATGAATCCCAGCCTTATGGTTGATTACATAAACACCAGACCTGCCATGACAATTTATCCCCTCTAACAGCCCTCCTCCATTTGCAGCTTGACTAGATCATATAGGAGCCATTTTTGCTCTCTCAGCTCCTGGCAAAAAAGACCACCAACTTTACAGATTGCATTGATTATCAAAGTACTCCCCCTTGAACTGCCTCTATAGAAAGCATGACTTTCTGGGAACTCTCTATTCTTCTGATATTTCCTCTGGATCCAGTTTCTTAATTAGTTGTCTTACCTCCTATCCTTCTCAAGACTTTAGCATTTACCTTCTTAACTCTACAATATCTTTATTCTTAATTTTTGGCCACTATAAGAGCTGACCTGTCATTGGGGCAAAAAGCAAGTTGGCTATCTAATCAGAAGTACAGATAAGGAAATTCAGCCATGATAGTATTGGAAATAATTGTTAGCTTCACATTCTCTCTGGTATTTTATTGTTTTTAAGCCAACTTCATACTAACCCTGACTTTAATAAGTATAGAAGCTTCTTTTACTGGCAATTATCATGTCTTAGTTCCCCTTGAAGATAACAAAAAAAACCATGTCTGTTATGTGACTAGTGAACATAACAGTTCACAGCACATGACCATGAGAACTGTTGAGCACATGATGTGAATAGTTGCATAGTCATGTGACCAGGAGCACATGATTGTGCAAATGAGTTGCCTTATAAGGATAACCCTAGGCTAAGGCTAAGTCCTTTATATTAGAGTATTTCCCTACACAAGATATTAGTCACATAATGTGGCAGATCTCAGATGAGATCTAGATCCAGTCTCCAATGATATCTGATCTTACAATCTAGATTAGGATCTGATCTGTGGCAGAGACCCAGATGGAATCTCCTTGGCCTCAAGGTGGCCATGCCTTATTCATATCTGAGAACCTGTGTGCTTCCATTCTCCCACATTCTCATGGTGTGGTTCCTCTCCATTCTTATTCCTTGATCCATGAGGCCACTGCCTCACTTCTTATTCCTGCTTCATGCCTTTCCCTTATTTATATAATAGAGCCAGTTATGCTATCAGTGTCCATAGATAGTATAGGATAGGATAGGCCTCCTGTACTTGGTCTATGCACATGCACTGGCAATATATAAGGCAGGGAATGCAAGCTGGGGAAACCCAGTCTTGCTCTCTTGACCTCTAGGCTGGTTATACAGGCTAGCTTACTAGTGCTGCTAGCTATTGGTTTATACAAGGGCCCAGGAACTCATTCTATCTTTCATTTGCCTAGTTAGAGGCCACTAGCATAAAAGCCCTATCAACTTTCCAGAACAGGTTAGAAGCATCCATTAAGGTCATTTTGAGTATCAAGGCAGGATAACTAGGAATTGCTGTTTTAATATCTAACTTCATTTCTTTTTATCCCATTCTGATCCACTCCATTTTCTATTTTTAACTCCTTCTGTCTGCTAATCAGACCCTTGTCTAATCTTTGTCTTTTTTCTCTGGAACTATTCTAATGCCTTTTCATATCCTCTGTCTGTTATAATTTCATTTTCACTTTTCACTCTTTCACATCTTCACATATCACATTCTAGACCAGCCTAGACCATGACATCATTGCCTGGCAGTTACCATATGATACTACTAAGGTACTTGCTTTTTTAATGCCATTGATGGGCTTATTGTAGCATAGTTTAGGGCAGACCTTAGATACATGGTCTGTGTGCACTCCTGTATCATATATATAAAGGGCTGGCACAAGCTGGGATTTCCCAGTCTTGCATACTTGAGCTCTTAGCTTTATACAAGGCACTTAACTCTTTTCTTATTTTCTTTTGCCTAGTTCACAATGGGTCTAGTCCAAACCCCTGCTTTTAGTTGTGTTCACCAGTTCAGCACCAAGACATGAGAACAGGATGGTAAAATGCCATTTCATTGTCTTTGTCTTTTTATTCCAGCTTTGTTTCTTCTTACATACATTTTAGAATAGCTGCTGATGCCTGCCTACTATTTTTGGACCCTTTATGCTATGTGACTAGCAAACACAATGGTTCACAGCATGTGACCATGGGAACTGTTGAGCATGTGATGCAAATGGTTGCATAGTCATGTGACCAGAAGCATGTGATCATGTGAATGAGTTGCCTTTCAAGGATAAACCCTAGGCTAGATCTAAGTTCTATTTCAGAGTTCCCAGGCACAGGTATCAGATCACTGATGTGGCAGATCTTAGATAAGATCAAGATCCAGAGTCCAATAATATCTCCTTGGAGATTAGAATCTGATCTATGGCAGAGACCTGATGGATCTCCTTGGCCTTATGGTGGCCATGCCTTATTTATATCTGTGAGCCTGTGCACTTCCCTTCCATTCTACCCATATCCTCATGGTATGCAGCACTCTTCTCCCTTATCTGATCCACAAGGCTTTTGCCTCACTTTTACCTCATGCCCCATGCCATCTCACTATATCTATATTAGAGTCTAGAGCTACTTAGGCTATTGGTGACCATAGATAGTTACTTTAGGGTAGACTCCCTGTACTTGGTCCATGTGCAGACTCCAGCAATATATAAGGCAGGGAGTGCAAGCTGGGGAAACCCAGTCTTGCCCTCTTGGATCCTAGGCTTACTGCTTATACTCCTGATCTCATTGCTGACCCCAAGGGGGGTCCCCTCTGAGCACTTATGAGGCACTGGCCCATAGGGTTTATATCAAGAGCCCATAACTCATACATTCACTACTCTGCCTGGTTAGGGGCCACCAGACTAAAAGCCTCATTAGTTCTTCAGGAAGATTAGAAGCACCTACCAGGGAAGAACCAAGTATCAAGGCAGGGCAGGAAGATCCCACATCACTTTAGAGTACTTAGCTGACCTTTCTGTTCCCATCTTTAACTTTCCTCATGCTCCTTACCATTCCATGACCATATAAGACATTACTTGTCAGATTATGCAACTTTCTAAAATGGTTAAACCTTGCAAAATCTTGGTATTCTGTTCTTTTCCAAACTAATCTCTGATTTTCTTCCAAATCCTGTTTACTTTGAGGTTTTCATTATTTAACTTTCTCATTCTTATTAGTTAATCACACCCTCAGACCTTCTAAACCTTTTCTGAGCCTTATTAACCCAAGGGCTCATAAGATTGTTCAGTAGTTAATTTCTTTTTTTCATTATTTGATCATATTATCTGTCCCTCTAAACTATCTCTGCATTCCAGCCTTAATCACTTTAGTTTCTTTTCTTTTGAGTCATGTTGTCATTTTGTACAACATTACTTAATAACCATTACATTCTCTTCTTCTTCTATCTTTGCTTCTTTCCAAACTTCCACCCTCAGTTTTACTACCTTTTAGGCCACCACCTTTTCCTCCCTATTCTCTGGCCCACTCTCTGACTCCTCTTTGCCCACTACCCATGTGGGATCCAAGACATCTACCAGCTGCTCTAGTGTTATGCTTGGCCTGGGTAGGGACAGGCATAGACCTTGCTGTGAGTAAAGAGGATGAAGCGAATCCAAGGTAAGCTTTCAAGATGAGTGGAAAACAACAAATGAAGTGTTGTGCCTTAGTGGTACCAGCTACACTCCCAGGGGTGTGCCAAGATCAGACACTGATGATCCTCTGGTTAAGTGCCAGGACACAAGCAATGGATTCCAAGTACATAGGTACAAGGACAAGTGGAGATACAAGGACTGTGAGGTGATTGCAAGGTAGAAGTAGTATAAGGAAGGGAGGACAAGAAGTATGCTACTTTATAGTACAGTTAATAGAGTTGAAGCAGAGATGGAATGAGTAATTAGGCTGATGAATGATGAGTAAAGTATCCATATGGAAATGGGAGGAAAGAGATGGAACAATTATGAGTCAGCTGATGAAAGATAGAAGGCCTGGGCAAAGGGCATAACAAGAGAGCGGTCTAGGCAAGGCTAGAGCATGAGAAGAGTGGAATCTATGGAGACAAGTGAACAAGAGAGCATCTAAGGTACAAGAAGAGCTGAAGCTAAGATGGGAGAAAGAGAAAAAGAAGAAAGGAAAGAGGAAATGTAACATTACCCCCCTGCTAGGGGTGGAAGACTCATGATACCTCAAAAGGCATCATAGAAGGGTCTGGGGGAGCCAGTAATGTTGGCCCAGCCAACCTCATTGATGACATCATCATGGAAGTCATCATTGGGAAGATATGAAGGCAAAGAGGGTGACATAGCTGCGGGAGGGTGGTGGTAAGAACCCCAGGAGCAGTGGGATCCACAGGAATGGCAAGAGGAGTGAGAGGAACTGTGAGAGGAGGTGTGGGAAGAACCATGGGAGGAGGAAGAGGAGAAGGAGACAAGTGGGTCAATGACATGGCATTAAGCAGGACAGTGAGCTTGTATATGTCCTGGGTGCCAATGGAGGCAGTAGGGACATTAATAGGAGGGGCAGTTGATGCAGATGTGGCCCAGGCAGTGGCAATGGAAGCACACATCTTGAAAGTGAGGATAAGAGGGGGAAAGATGGCCATTGCTGTGAAGACCAGTTCACCAGGCTTCTGCATGTTCAAGTGCAGCAAGCTCATTGTTGTCGAGAGGAGAGGAGGAGGCAGAAGGAGTGGTAGGGGCATAACTCCTGGCAGCAGCTAGCTCTCACATATAGTGATCCAAGTCCATGAGAAACTCACCCATATGCATTTGATAGGTAAGGGCTTTAATGTTGGATAGGAGTCTGTGGTGGATAGAAGTAATGAGGGCCTGTGTGAGAGAGACCCAGGCATGAGGAATGTGAGTGAGGGCTGAAGCCAAGAGGGGGAGATGAAGGAGCTGCATGTAGATCTGATAAATGAGCCAGAGTGGGAAAAACATGTCTAGGTGGGAACCAATGGGGATGGTGAGGCAAGAGTCCATGATGTACATCATGACCTGATGAAAGTATTCATCAGAGGGGACACCCTGATGGAGGGCATGCACCAAGAGTGGGAGATCAATGCTGAGAATAGCAGTGGACTGGATATCAATTGTAGGAGGAACAGGGATGGGAGCAATGACAGCTGGGTTGATGGAGATAGCAGGAGATGAGGCTATAAAGTCCTCAGAAGAAAGCTCAGGGGCAAGTGAAGACAACAGAGAGGAAAAAGTGTCAGTAAGTGAAGAAGGGAAAGAAATGAGTGAGGGCTCATCAGGAATGTCAACAGCAGGCAGTTGAGATGTGGATGGAGGTGGGGTGTCAAGTGGGGTGTTGCATGAGTGAAATTCTTGGTCAACAGTAAAGGTCATTGTTGCTTTGAACGGCATTTGGATTTCTTGGTGGAGTAAGGAGGGAGAAGAGCAGATGAGGGGAAGTGACAGGGATGGAGGAGTTTATACTCATCCAAAGTGGACTTGGAACATTTCAAGTTCCTTTCTGGTTTCCAGGAGTTGTCTTCTGCCAAGTACCCTTTCCATCAGATCAGAAACTGATGGTTACCCAGGTGACCTCAATGTTTTAATATCTGCTCTATTTTGTATTCCTCCTCACCTTCTATAAAGTCCGGAGGGGGAGTGGGGAAGTTCTTTCCATGGATGTCATTTTCACAATAGGGTGATAACAATGACACATGGAAAACTGGATGGATCTTCCAAGTGAATGGAAGGTGAAGATGATAGGTAATAGGGAAAAGGACTTCCATAATGGTAAAGGGTCCTTTCCATTTGGGAGAGAGTTTTGGATGAACAATAGCCCATTTCAAATTGTGGGCTTCTAACCACACCCTTATTTCCCTTGGCAAATGGAGAGAAGATGGAGCAGATATGGGATGCCATGGTTTGGCAGGCTAGATCATGAGCTGCAAGTGCTTCATCATGAGTGGCGAGAAGTGCCTTGGTGCAGTCAGTGACAGCAGGCATTAGTAATTCATTGATAATAGAAGAAAGGGCACAGGGTTCATATCCCATTATAAGATAGAACAGAGATTGCCCTGTGACAGAATGGGGATGGCAATTATGGACAAATTTGGCATGGATGATGGAGTTAGCCCATCTGGTGGGGTTAGAGCTGCAATAGATGCAGATGTACATCTCAATCTCCTGGTTAACTCATTCAGTTTCACCATCAGACTGAGGATGGTACACAGTGGAGAGGGAAAGATTGTACTCAAGGAGTTTCCCAAGCTCCTTGGCAAAGGTGGAGGCAAATTGAGGGCCTCTATCAGAGATGATCTTGTCATATAGACCATATCTGAGGTAGACTTTGTGGAAAAAGAGGGTGGCAATGCCCTCAGTGGTAATGGATTTCTTGGTAGGGCAAAGAATTACCCCCTTTGTAAGCCCATGGTTGACCATGACCAACAAGGCATTGAAGTCAGAAGATGGAGGGAGATCAGTGATGAGATTGCAGGAGATCTGTTGAAATGGGCAGGTGGCAGTGGAGTGAATGGAGGAGAGAGCAGGGCAGGAAGGGTGAGTGTTAGCCTTATTTTGTTGGCAAATGAAACAACCAGCAACATAGTTGTGGATGAAGGAGGCAAGACCAGGCCACCAAAACTTGGCAGAGATGAGTTGTTGGGTTTTGAGATAACTGGGATGGCTGGCAGAGGGGTGATCATGACATCATTGAAGAATGGCACGATGGAGAGTAATAGAAGAAGGAATAAAGACACAGTTGCAGTAAGTAAGCAAACCATCAATCTTCTTCCAAGCAGAGGTGCAGGAGCACAGGAATTTCTCATCTGCAGAGGCATCCTGTTTTTGCAGGATGGAGAGGCAGAGGGAGTCATCTTGTTGATGCTCCTTAATATGTGCAGAAAGGGTAGCATCAATAAGGTTAACAAAAAGTTCAGGTGAAAGGAGGGTAACTTCCTGGTTATCCTGGAAAGTGTCAGGGCAGAGGTCAGGACGATGGGAGAGGGCATCCATCCCAGCAAGGGAGGTACCAGCAATGTGGGAAAGTTGCAAGTCAAAATCTGCGATATTAAGAAGCCAGCAAGCTTGGTGGTGGTTAAGCTTCTGAGGGAATTTAAAATAAGTCAGGTTTTTATGGTCAGTGAAAACCTGGACTGGAATGAAAGAGCCAAGGAGGTATTGTCACCAGGCTTTGAGAGCATAAATGACTACAAGGAGTTCACAATTATAAATGTTGTAATTCCACTCAGCAGCAAAAAAGGTCTGGGAGAGGTATGAACAGGGGTGCCAATCCCTATTTGCATTGGTTTGAAGAAGAATACCACCAGATACATAGGCAGAAGCATTGGTGGCAATGGCAAAAGGGTAAGCAAGATCCAGCATTTGCAGTACCAGCTGAGAGAGGAAGATTGCCTTAAGGGAATCAAAGGCTTTCTGGGTGGTGGGGGACCAAGACCATGCCATAGATTTCTTGGTGAGATCGAGGAGAGGACAGGTGATAGTGGAGTAGTTGGAGATGAATTGCCTGTAAAAGTTAGCAAAGCCAAGGAAAGAACAAACATCCTTGACTTTAGAGGAAGTGGGTCACTGGGAAATGCCAGCAAGTTTGATGGGGTCCATGGCAAGTTCACCAGGATAAATGATCATTCCAAGATATTCAACTTGGGGAACAGTGAGGGTGCATTTCTCCAGTTTGAGGTGGAGATTGAGTTCCATCATCCACTGGAGAACACAGGAGGTGTGTTCCTGATGGGTATCAGCATCAGGGGAAGAGATAAGGAGGTCATCCATGTAGATGATGAGCCATCCTTCAGCAATCATATCTCTGTGAAGTGGAAAGCTACCTGCTCTGCCTTGATACTTGAGTCGACCTTGGTGGATGCTCCTAGTCTATCCTTGATAACTGCTTGGGCTTTTACACTAGTGGCCCAGAACTAGGCAATAGAGAAAGTGTGAGACTACTCCTCTTGTATAAACCAGTAGCCAGCAGTTCTGGGGGTTTAGACTATATAACCAGCTAAGAGGTCAAGAGAGCAAGACTGGGGAAACCCAGCTTGCACCCCCTGCCTTATATATTGTTGGGATCTGTGCACAGACCAAGTACAGGAGGTCTACCCTAAAGTGTGCTATCTATGGGCACCAATAGCTAAAGTAGCTCCTACCTCTAAATAGATAGATGAAAGGATAACATGGGGCAGCAATAAGGAGTGAGGCAGTGGCCTCATGGATCTAGGGAAAGGAATGAAAGAGAAGCCACACCATGAGGATGTGGGTAGAATGGAAGGGCACAGGAATAGATCAATGAATGTAACATGGCTGCTTAGAGGCCAAGGAGATCCAATCTGGATCTCTGCCACAGATCAGATCCTAATCTAGATCGAGAGATCAGATATCATCAGAAGGATCTAGATCTCATCTGAGATCTGCCACATCATGTGACCAATACCTTATGCCAGGGAATACTCTGAATATAGAACTTAGCCTTAGCCTAGGGTTTCCTTGATAAGGCAACTCGTTCACACGATCATGTGCTTCTGGCACATGACCAGTTGCATCACATGCTCTACAGTTCCCACAGTCACATGAGACCATCGTGTTAGGCTGGAGCCATAACACTCTGAATGAATCATTCATGAAATGCTGGAAAGTAGCAGGTGAGTTGTTTAAACTGAAGAACATCACCATGGGTTCAAAAAGCCCCTTATGAGTAATGAAGGCAGCTTTCCATTGGTGTCCATTTTGAATACAGATGTTGTTGTAGCCCCAGCAGATGTTTAACTTAGTAAAAAGCTGAGCATCATGGAGCTTGTTGATGAGGTCAGAAATAAGAGGAAGGGGGTAGGCATTGTGAACAGTGTGCTCGTTAAGATACCTGTAATCCTGACAGGGGCAGAGTTTACCATCCTTTTTCTTGATAAAGAAGAAGAACAATACTTAAGGGGATTTCAAGGGATGAATCTTCCCAGTCCAAAGATTCTCTTTGAGGAATGCTTCTGTGGCCTGTCGCTCAGGAGAGGATAAGGGGTAAACCTTACCTATCTTTGGGACAAATGTGTCCTTCAGATTAATCTTGTGGTCATAAGGGCAAGAGGGCAGAAGGTGATCAAGGGTTTTCAGTGTATCAGAGAAGACCGAAGAGAATTGTGAGTATTCAGGGGGAATGGTTGTCTTAGGCTTGGCCTTTTTGGCCTCGATAGTGAGCTTGGTGGATATGGTAAGCCAAGCAACTGTGATTTCTGGGAGATAAGAGGAGCAGCAATCTAGGATCCTGCTGGAATGGCAGTCATAGAGTGAATCATTGATAGATTGCTCCAGGGTGACATAGTCCAGATATCGGACCAGGAGTTCATCATGGGGAACAATGATATCTTCAAGAAGTCCATCAAACTGTGGTTTATGGATGGAGTTGATGCAGTAGGTGGCATCATTAGAAGGAGGATCTGGGATGGTGAGAATGTTGGCCATCCAGTCAATAGTGGGGTTCATGGTTTGAAGCCATGGATGTTCTAGGATGATGTTCTCTTTCCTGCATGCAATAACATAGCAGGAAACCAGGAGAACAGACTGTTCAAAGTGAAGAAGGAGGTTGCAAGTTCACATGATCTTGCCCTTCTTGTTCTTAAAGTGGTCAATATTCTGAATGATGATCAGTTTGTCAAGCTTCTTGGTGGGGAACTGGTTCTTCTTGACGAAGTCCCAGTTGATACAGTTGATTTGCACTCCACTGTCGATGAGAGCATGAGTGACTACAACTTTCTTGGCATAAGAGAGAGAGGAGACTTGGATCACAATTTTCATGGATTTCTTGGAAGTGGATACAAGTATAGGTGTGCAAGAGAAGGAGGGAGTACCTTGCATAGGGAAGGTACTCTGGTTTAAAAATTCTGCTTTTCTGCCTTCTTCTTTCATTCTTTCTTCACAACTACTCTTGCCACCCCATCATCTGATTCATCATCACTAACCTCCTCAATCTTTGTCATTGGTTCTTTGGCAGAAACTGTCTTGATGCGAGGAGTGTCCTTGGTGGTGGTAAAAAAGAAAGAAGAGGTAGGGAAGTTGGTGATGTGACCAGGTTTCCAGCATCTGAAACAAAGTTTATTCTTGATGCAGAAGGTCCTTCCTGCTTCTGTCAGGTATTTCTTCTTTACAGCATCAATGTCCATAGCATTCAGGTCTTTCTCTGGTTTGGATGTAGTGGAGGGGGACATAGGAGTCCAGGCAAATGTGCAAGAATTCTTTCATCATTGTTCTATAGAGCAGGCATGCTCCATGGTTCCTTGAAAATGAGCAGCTTTAGTATACCACTCAGCAATAGTAGAGGGGATTGTATCCAGATTATGGATATGATGGGAGAGGTAGGATGCAAGTCCTGTTTCAAAATAACTGATGAAGATGTTGTTGTCAGTGATCTTAGCTGTAATGACTTGGTTCTGGAACTCAGCAGTGTATTCAGCAAGGGAAGGCGTCCATTTGCCTTTCTTTCCCTGCTTCATCTGGGTGTTTGCCAACCAGTGAATGGTGGAGTTGACTGTGTCCTGTTGTTGGAAAACCTTCAGAAATGTGGAGGTGAAATGGGAAAATTTTCCCATGGTGACAGTCATTTTAGAGATACACTTTTTCTGGTATGTTGCAGCCCATGACAGTGCTGGCCCTTTGGTCATAAATAAAAGGGCAAATGCAATCTTCTTCTCATCAGAGTCATAGACTGTGCTATTAACAAAGAGGTAGAACTGGACTGTGTCCAGCCAGTTCTCAGCCTTGAATCAATCACCATCAAAGTGCTTGGAGGCACCAAGATGAAGTTCCATAGGCTTGGTGGTGAAGGTGGAGGAGCCAGACATAGCAATGGATGGAGAGGATTGGGGTTGAGGAAGGGTAAACATGGGTCAGCATTGAATAGGAGTGGGAGAAGATGGTGTCTGGGCTTGGGGAATTTGCAAGGAAGAAGAGAGTTCATGAGCAAGGTCACAGTCTTCTCATACTTCTTCTTGAGAGGGGACAAGGATATCCACAAGTGTGTCTTCTGATGTGGAAGGGTGGTCTGGAGGAGAGGGGCTCTCAGGTTCCAACATGGATTTGAGAGGATCTGAGATAGAGACATAAGGCTCACCCCAGAGAGAGTCAAACAGCAAGGGTTGTTTGGGTGGAATGGTGGGAGTGGACTATAGCAATGGTAGCTGCAAGTAGAAGATGCTACTTCTTTTGTTACACTTGGCCTGGATAGGGACAGGTGTAGACCTTGCTGTAAGTGAAAAGAATGAAGCAAACCCAAGGTAAGCTTTCAAGATGAGTGGAAGACAACAAATGAAGTGTTGTGCCTTAGTGGTACCAGCTACACTCCAAGGGGTGTGCTGAGATCAGACACTGATGATCCTCTGGTTAAGTGCCAGGACACAAGCAATGGATTCCAAGTACATAGGTACAAGGACAAGTGGAGATGCAAGGACTGTGAGGTGATTGCAAGGTAGAAGTAGCATAAGGAAGGGAGGACAAGAAGTATGCTACTTTATAGTACAGTTAATAGAGTTGAAGCAGAGATGGAATGAGTAATTAGGCTGATGAATGATGAGTAAAGTATCCATATGGAAATGGGAGGAAAAAGATGGAACAATTATGAGTCAGCTGATAAGAGATAGAAGGCCTGGGCAAAGGGCATAACAAGAGAGCAGTCTAGGTGAGGCTAGAGTGTGAGAAGAGTGGAATCTATGGAGACAAGTGAACAAGAGAGCACCTAAGGTGCAAAAAGAGCTAAAGCTAAGATGAGAGAAAGAGAAAAAGAAGAAAGGAAAGAGAAAATGTAACATCTAGCAGCCAGTTCTGTCTTCTTATCTTTTACATTACTTAACCTCCTCACTTTCCTTACTGCTGCTACCAGCAGGCAATAGCCTTCTGCCATCTAATTGGCACCTCTCTTTACCTCCTCTGAGTGCACTCTTCTCTTAGGCTGCTTCTCCTCTGTATCTCTCTGTCACCACTTCCACACTGGCTTCTTCTCTCCTGAATATTTATATTTTACCTTGGCCTTTTGGCAGGTAAGGCATGATGTGGACTTCCCTATGCCCACCTCACACTTCATCTTTCTCTTCTCTTATTTCCAGCATGCCAGAGGCTTCTCCACCCTTCACCTCCCCTTTGCAGTACTAGACCCTGCCTGGGCCTGCACTTGCATTGCCTATCAACTTCAGTTACCCTCACATATACTATTACTATGCTATTTACTTATTCTTTCTCAGGTAGCCTCTTCTGCCACCCACTAAGCCCTTTTAGCCTCCTCTGCCACCTTTCACTTCTTCTTCACCCTCCTTTACTCCTTCTTCACCCTCCTTTACTCCTTCTTCACCCTCCTTTACTCCTTCTTTACCCTCCTTTACTCCTTCTTCACTCTCCTTTACTTCTTCTTCTTCTTTGCTTTTGCTCTTCTCTTGCACTCTGCATACTTGGCATTGCTCAATGTCTTGCTATCATTCTCACATTCCATGAGACAGTCTTTATTCCAGTTATTGATGTCCTCAAACACAAACATGTTGCAATATTGAGGAAAAGAAAAGTAACTGTTGAACCAAGCCTTTTTATTTGTGGCAAGCTGAAAACTCTAATTGTTCATCCCATTACCATACCACAAGTTACATGCTAGTAATCTCCACACTAAACAAAATCACATGCCAGTACTCCCAGTCACATACTTATAGCCTTCAAGAGTTCAGGCCTAAAAAAGAGATACTGTCATATCCTGCATTTTAAAACCAATTCTGATCCAGTTTCTACTGGTCCTCTAGGCTTACTATGCTTATGTTTCCCCTGCACTAGCATTATTCTAGTTATTCTGGCCCTCTATTCCCTTTCTACTTTATTCCATTTTAGCTTTGTCACATTTTCAGTTACTTAGTACATCTTACTTTTTACTTTTTCCCCTCTAGACCACTCTGTTGTAACTCCATGCCTTCCTTCACTCTTGTTCCTGTCACTTTCCTGTCTTGCCTCTTATATCTCCCATCACCTTTCAGTTCAGTCTGACATGCCTTGATGCTGTCATTGCTAACATCTCCATTTGTCTCCAAGATACATTGGCACCTGCCCTCACTTCTAAGACAACTCCAGTCTTATCTCCACTCCTTGCTTATACCTCTTGTTACTTTAGAACTATAAGTACTTTAACTCCTGTATAATACTATAGTATGAATATCAATGAAAACACTCCCCATCTGGACTTCATCCTTACTCTAACCAAGCTTCTAAGCTCACTCTCTAAACCTCGGGGTTACCCTGGAGTAACTCCAGGCCTTAATGGAATTTCTAAGGAAATCCTAATGGGCTTATTTTCATTATAACTAGACTTAATGCTTCTCATCTTGCTTGACCCTTGTATTGAGCTATGAGACTGCTCTCCTCTCTTCCTCTGACCCCTCTGCAAATTGGGACACTGGGTTATACAAGGGTGCATCACATAAGATGAAGCCAAGTTCCATTCAACCCAGTGAGAATTACCTTTAACCCTTTCTGGACCCCCTCTGGACTTTCTTGGAAGTCTCCAGAGTATGTTACCTCCCATGAGCCAAGCCCCATTAGGGTGTTTGTACTCAGAATCTGTCATTTGGATTCTTGCTATATGTCTTGGAATAAGTTTTGACAATTGTACATATGGTGTTCAAGGCCAATTCATAAACAAGGGTTTAATAGAATTGCTTAGATGATGCAAAAATAGGCAAAGAGCACTTCATCACACTGTTTTTTTCCTGAGCATCTACAGGCCATACTCACATTTTACACCAAGATGGATAAGGAATAGTGAGGATGTGTGTATTTATGAAGGTTGTCAAGCCATAGTAGTTCGACTTCTAGGTATTGAAAGGATGTGTCATGCAGAGGTTAAGTGAACTATGAGAACCTCAGTAGATGTCAAGCTACTGATATTAGTGTAACTACCTATGAGAACTAAGATAGTTTAGTACAGTAGAAATGCCTATAAAATAGGGCTTACCCTCAGT
>JBBPJW010000255.1:0-40550 GCA_038088935.1 Pulveroboletus aff. viridisquamosus
CCTCCTCGTCCCCCCCCCCCCCCCCCCCCCCCCCCCCCCCCCCCCCCCCCCCCCCCCCCCCCCCCCCCCCCCCCCCCCCCCCCCCCCCCCGCCCCCCCCCCCCCCCCCCCCCCCCCCCCCCTCGCCCCCCCCCCCCCCCCCCCCCCCCCCATGTCTCATACCCACCTTGCCCCCCGTCCAGTTCTTCTCCTTCCACCTCTTCCACCTCTGGAACTACGACAGGTTCCACTGCCTCAAATGGCACCAGTCCGCCAGGAAACCCGGTGCCTTCAAGCGCTTCATGAGTGTACGCCGCCTCGCTCCGGCACCACTCTCTCGTCTCACCCTCCTCGCCAGTACACCTACCTCGCATCCCTCACCTGTCTCGTCTTCTTTACCGTCACATTCACTTTTCTGAAATTCCAGGAGGGTCTGTCTTCTTCTGCCTCCTCTCCCCAACCCTCTCATCCGCGGTCGCTCCAGGTTTCATGACGACAGCAGAAGGCGAGGGTGAGATCGTCCTCCATCTCTCTTGTCTGTCCCCCGACCCCCTTTGCCAGTCACACCCGTACCACTCGAGTACTACTCGGCTCAAAACAAAAAATGGCTGCTCCCCCTCTTGCTTGTGCTCAGCGTTGCATGGGGTTGTGAGCTGTCAGTCTTCCCTCACCTTCATCCACCCGTGGTCTAAACGTCCCCTCATTTGCAGCGTCACGCACCTCGAAGGCAAGCCCTCCCCACCGCATGTTGCTGATCGTCCTTATCTGGTGCAGAATTTACCTTTTGGCTATTCCTCCAAAACCAAGGTCCTACCGCCAGATTGTGGTTTGAAAGCGGCGAGTTCAGATTCTGGCGCATGGGTAGTCCACCTCGCTGTTTTGTCCTCTGTTTGGTTCGCTGATTGTGCGATACCAGGCACATTGTTCGCCTTGATCGGCATGCCTCTGACCACCTTCATCACGCGGAGACAGCTCGACTTGGTGAGCACCACGCGTCTTTCCCTGACGAACGTTCATGCTGTCCCCCTAGTGCCTTGCATGGACGCTCCTCGTTGGTTCCTCTGCCTCCACCGCGACATCCCTCGTCTTCCTTTACGTCCTTTCACGATTTCCTGCATTCATTCGCCGTGTAACGAACGATGGTGCTGCTCCCAATGTCGTTCTCCGTCTCGTCTTCTTTTACCAGCTTAACGTGAGCATATCATGTCCATGCACTCTTACGGCCGCCAACCTTACCGATCTAGGCCGGACGCATTATCTATCGTTTCTTGTTTTCTGTTCCATTGTTTGTATTATCCCTCGACGGTGTACAAGGGAGTCACCCAATTAACAACAGCGCGTAAGTGCCTGTGGTGCTGTGCCCCTTTGCATTGCCTCATCGTTGTGTCCTGTATAGATTCTGGCCGGGTAAGTACTATTGCTCAGGGGAAGAGCGAGTTCAGTGATGGTGCTCGTTAGACTTTTTACTGATGATTGGAGGCATCGGTTCGTTCGTTTCGTCTGGCATCACGCTACTCGTATGTCGTTTCCCTCTCGTGTCATTTGCGTTCTGAACAGTCGTATCTCAGATTTTTTTCCCTCGTTCACTGATGCAAGAACTCGGGTATACCGTCGTTCCTGTCACGAAATCACCTTCGTCCATCGACCTGAACCGGCTGCCCGTTGTCCCCAACCAGCGCCCCATTTCTCCAAAAGACCAGGTGATATCAATATATGGGGTACCCTCGGTGCAACTTTCGTCAGATTCGGGACATGATGCATCACCCGAGTATGAAGAGGAGGACCCGTCCAACGCAGCCCGTCCCAACTCGCCCGAGGGCAATCTCCGAATGCAAACATGGCGTTCTCACGATGCTGAAACGCCAAGCTCAGAGTCTCATGTCGTCGATCAACGTTCACGGAGCCTAGTGCGCTCACGCTCAGAGGGTCATGCGACCACGCTGCATCCTTATGTAAACCATCTCTTTGTTGCGTTCTATCCATCATGTTCCCACTGACCATCGTTACTGAAAGGTTCGGGTATTCCGGTCACCAATAGGTGGGAACACTTTGGTTGTTCTTATTTTGCGTGCCTTATTTATTACTCGTAGATATATCTGACATTGAGGCGCTCGACAATATGCCAGAACGATGACCGTCCCTGGCGCCACACTGCATGACCACACCGTTGATACCCCCGCCATGACTCCTCGAACTTGCTACGGACTATGCTGACGCCACCGCCATGAACACTGCGAACCACGTCAACGAGCCTGTTCCGTCTCTTGTTGCGACACGTTCTGTTGTGCACCTGCTCCGACCGCTCACGTTTTCAGGTTCTTTCATTAACTCAGTGCATCTAATCTCCGCTATCGACAATGTATTCATAGTATTCCGTTTACCCCCTTTTGATGACCCGAAAAACACGCGTATAATACAAAACAACCTGATTTTCCTACATAATATCCCAATCTGTGTGTTCGGCTGATACCAAACGGAGACGTCGACAGTCGATGTGTTGTCGTTGTGGTTGCCGTGGGTGATGCGATGGCTGGATCTGTGAGCGCGCTCAGTGTCGAGAGCCGCGGCGTTTGTCTCCTTTGCCCCTGCTTGGCGCTGCGCAGGCACGACCGGATCCGAGTCGGTCGGGTTAACTGCGGAGACTGCGACTTCGCGGATGGTCGGACGTCATGTGCTGTCCTTGATCAAAAGGCTCACCGTCGTCTTACTGTACACTCGAGAGAGGTTCGGCCCATGAGCTCAAAGTGTGTGTGTGACATGCGGACGTGTTCTTTGGTCAAAGGCAGGGGGAATGGCATGACATGGTGAATGCAAAGACCGCGTCCGATTCGACCATTTGTTGAAAGGGGGCAAAGGCGGTGGGAAATGTGGCCGCTGGCTGAGATAGTCACAGACGCCGTGTCGACCTGCACGCAAGCCCGGTCCGCTAGCGAGTCGTGCGAGGGAGAAGACCCGCCGCCCTGGAGAGAATGCGTTCACGACGGGGGGACGTGTTGGCGCTGGATCCCGAATACGCCAGCCGCAATACGTACACGTGTTGGGGAATCGGGGGCCACACAATGCGCAGAAAGGGGGGGGATACTAAACAAGGTTTGTGTTTGACCCTACGTACCTATTCCTCCTGTCGTCCTTGTTGCGTGTCATCTCCGTCCTTCCGTTTCGCCCGATGACCCGGACGTCGGTCCGAGCGCAGTTGAGTGGAGAGTTCGATCCGATGGTTGACTGCTTTCGAGTAGCAAGGAGAGATGGAAAGAGAGGATGGAGTCGGTCGCGCTGCGTGGAAATGGTTAGGACAAGGCCACTAAGGAGACGCTAAAGGCGCGAACAGAAGAGGGCGACCTCCTTGGAAGAGGGCTGCGGACCACACCGGCCTGGTGAATTTCTTCCTCGAGTCGACACCAACGGATGAGGGATCCGAAGCTGGCCGTCAACCAGTGTTTGGTAGACTTGCGGCATCATGAGGCGCCTACGGATTTCTGATCGGATGTTTATCCAGTTTGGATCTCGATCTTTTTTTTTTGTCTCGTCGCAGCCATTACTAGTACGGACTGAATGACCCACCTCTGAGTCTGCTGTTCGTCTCATCTGAGATCACGGCGGGGTATGGTCGGCGATGTTAATCCACAGTACTCCTGAGGCCGGCAAGGTTTATATCTGGACCGGACCGGAATCTAGGGGCATGGAAGTTTCCGTGTGCATCATGATGGCATTGACGTTCGAAACATCCGAATCAGCCTCGTCTTCGACTTCTCGTTCATCGATGGTGGTGGCGAATGGTGCCTGTACAGTGCCGACTAGCCCTCGCCCGCACGATAGCTCTCCTCTCACGACGAGTATACCTATGCGTTGGCACTGACCTTTCTATGCAACGTGGGATGGACATCGCTCGGTAGACTGTAGGGAGGAAGACGTGAATTTACATGGACATCTAAGAAAAAGAAGAAGGAAAAAAAAAAAAGAGGTGGGTAGACGAAACTTGCCAACTTATCGCCGGAGAATGTGCCCCTCAGGCGTTTCATTTGCGATAATTTCACAAACTTTATAATGAACTGAGCTCGCCTGAGAGTTACACCGAGGTTGATGAAATGTCCGAGACTGATTGACGTGTCATTCGGTCAAGTGTCGCGTGGGTGAAGACTGGCTAGTACACTGTTTTGAATCAGGTGAGCTGTAACGACTCATCATGCCAGGAGACAGCTGTTTCTCGACTCAGAAGCTCTTCGTCCTTGTTGACAGTGAAACAACGCCAAGGTAAGACAGTCCTACGGGCCACTGTCGCACTAATCGGAGAAGCGAATGGGACACCTGATGGTCCCGTGTCTCGTCTCAGATGGTCTTCCCGGGCACAACTGACGAGCCAGGGGCATGTCCATCATCGACAGTCGCCACCATCATGTGCTTGCATAAGTTAAGAAAGCTGATTGGCGAATAGACGTGATCACCCTCGAAGCACCTCGCAGGCTTTGTGGTCTTCCCGTCGGTTACTTGCCTCCTTGCAGTTGATCTCGACCATGAGGTCCCTATGGATTCACACTGGATCTCTTAGCTGATGAAACGTTGACTTCATGGAGGGCATGTCGTCTGAAAAAGCGAAGTGTTGAGCCCAGTTGACCCTGGGGAGAACTCTCCCTCGAGGCAGAGTTGGGCTGTACTTCATCAGTCCTGCTAGGTTTCAACGACAGCGTCCTAGTTAAAGAACATCGGTGCTCGCACCCGGGGACCTTCCGACTCGTGCCGTGACCATCGAAGCGCACTGCAGCACCAACTACAGACTGGAAGCTTTCCACTCTGGCACCCCCACTTGGCCCCGAGCCTCGCTCGAACCTGCTTCTTGTCTTCGAGTTTCCGGCTTGAACCCTCGAGGGCTGGCGGAACTGTCACACTAGTATGGTATGCAGGTAGGAACTCATCGATCTCGGCCTCACCTACCTAGATGTCACGGCTGTCTAGGAGCCAATGAACAGGTCACGGTCAAGCTTTGTTTATCCGCATTAAAATACGATGCGATCAAGATTGATCTGTGGGATCCGGACCTTTGCAGCATACCCTTTTGATTCCTACGCACAACTCTCTACCCGCGTGTTGTAACTCGTGCATCTCTTTCTGTGCGCTACTTTCTCCTTCGTAGTAAATCGAGCTTCCACTCGACGACCGCCATCTCCGGCTTTTGTACCCGTTCAATTGGGTCTACCAAGCGGTCCCTTTCCTTCTCTTGCATCCTGGTCACCCAAGAGTCTACGGGCTGTTCCTGTTCGACTCCGGGCTTCTTCCAAATTTCCTCGACCGCTTCCCGCAGTTCCAAGTCGAACACATTGAACTCTTGCTGCAGGACCTCACCCTCGGCGCGGTGCGTCTTCGAGAGCTGTAGTAGGTGAGGCAGCAGCTTCTTGGCTTCGTCTGCGAGTGGTCAGCGTCAAAATTAACGGAGGACCTGACATAATCTACGGAGGACGTACTCTGGGTTGCCGTCCACCTCATGACCAGTTTCGAGATCGACCTCAGGAGGTACTCTTCCTCGTCTACTGTGCCTTTCCGCCCAGACCCAATTTTGCGTTCCATTTTTCTCTTCGTTTTGGAGCTATGTCTGAGCATAAAACATTTGTAAACCTTGCTCGCATCCTGAGGGATAGGATGGCCTCGCTCACTTGGATGCCTTGGAAGTGACAGATGGCGCAGTCGTGTACCTAGTGAACGCCGTCGGTGTCATTGACACGTCTGTCATCACGTCTACATTGCGGAGATTTGTGTCCTCGATTCCATAAAAGGCGTCTTGGCACTCCATGTTATTGATCTTAATTGGATCCAGAATGATCGGTCGTACCTGGTTGTTCTGCTTTCTTAGTACGAAGCTCTTTCACCCGAGTGATTTGTTTGCGGACTTGGTCACGCATCTCCGCAAGGTCCTCCACAAGCTGAGATCGAGCCTCAAGTGCTCCTGGGAGTATCACATCTTCAATGAACTCAGTCATCGAGTGCAGTGATACCTGTCATAGACGGGATGAGCAAAGTCCCAACCAAGGGTCTTCGATATGCTCACAATTCTCCGTGCCTCTGCGAGCTCATTTCCTTGCACGAGGACAATGACTGCTTGCCGAATATCTCCGGCATAATCGATAAGGACGCGTGCCGCTTCGAGATAACGTTTCTTAGACAAAAGCTCCTCTGTGAATTGTGTTAGTGGAGTGGGTCGAAATACCCTGCCAAAAAAAAAAACGGACCGGAGATGCGGTACGCAATCTCGTCGACCTCGTCTCTAGGTACATTTTCACTTGTTGAGATAGCAAACAGTTCTTGCCATTCTAACGCCCTCTCGTGTGCAACCATCGCTTTTCGTAAATCACCTGCCTCGACAAACGCTATTGTATTCTAATTCAGTTGGCGTTAGCTTGACTTGCAAAATGGTTCAGCACCTAGAGCTGCCTGTTTGTAGTCTCTCCGCTCAAAAAGCCAACTGCCATACGCGTTTAGGACAGCCTCGAGTATGTATCAGTCCAATACTCTTCAACGACTCGAAGGAGCAATTGACCTGGTGTTGCTCTGTTCCTTGCCAAATTACAAGACCTTCTTCATATAACTGATGACGCTCAAGGTATTCAAGAGCCTCCTGGAAATGACCAGGGCCTATCAAGGTTATGAGTGAACAGCGGTTTCTTGATTACTTTGTCTCCGACCTGCGAGATTGAGGTTTGACAGTGCCTTCCCATATCTTCGAAGATGATCGTCGATTTTAAAGCATTGATAATATTGAGGGAGAGCTCTTAGTTCTCGCAAGAATGGGAGATATTCTCTCGGATCCTGAAACAAAGTCAGGTTAGACAGATCTCGCCACTTGACCTGGGCGAGATGACCTTTTGTGCATGCTGGGCTACCATTAGTACCAACGAGAAATCATACATTCCAAGGGCGGTGTCAAAGAGTCGGTCAGCGTCCACAAGAAAAATAACATATTTCACAGCATCCTCGACCAGGTCTGGCTGCGAATCTGAAAGGCGTCCATGAGCATACGGGAACCACGCACAAGAAAACGTCAACCTCGCAGGCGAAGCAGCATGGAGAGTGCTGCCTCGTGGTCCGGTGGCGATTTGACCACATGTGCGGTCAAAATAGAGTTGATGTACTTGGTGATGTCTTTGATTTCAAGTTCACGACGTACAGCATCACATACATCGGCGACCGCTCTTTGCGTGAGTTGGCTTCGGCTGCGTGGATCAGGAACTAGACACCAAGGCATCAGGGAGAATGAGACTGACCCAACGTTAGTTAGAAATAAATTAATGTAATCAACATCTTGGACCTGATCCACGAATTCGGATACCCTTGCCATGAATGCGTCTTGGTTATACTGTACAATGAAACTAGGATCGATTCGATGCCTCCGGCATGACACGAATGCATTGTGCCACCGTCCTCTGCAACCAGACTGAGTGTAAGAAACGTTGCATAGAGCGAAACATTGTCTGCCCACGAGTCAAGATCAGTCTTCACAACTTCCATGACCAAAGGATGAGGATTGATCGTCTCCAGGTTACCCCTCGGCATTTGCAGCACCAAGCTCATTGTACTGGGCACAACTGTTACAATTCTGGACCCTCGTTCCACACGGCGCTTCTCCCATGTGTCACCTGACAACTGTATAGTGGAAGTTCCATTTCCAAGAGAGAGCCCATCCTCTTCTTTCTTCATATTCTGCAAACGTTTTATCAATGTCGTGACGGGAACGAATTGAGCGTCATGTGCTGTAGTAGTGAAGATCACGAAACCAGATGCAATGGCAAAGGAGTTGGCATTGCTTGCAAGTAATACTGGGTGCGACCCAGGAGTGTTGCAATATAATCTGCTTGAATATGCATATCCGATAAACAATCGAGTGTCATCCACCACAGAACATATTGCCCAGAAACAGTGCTCAGGAAAAGCACAAAGTGGTGAAACGATATCTTGGACGTAATCCACTGGCATCCATTTCAGAAAGAAAAAAAGAGAGATAAACAACCTAACCTTCAAAGAGTTCTCCGCTGATGTCCTGCCAGACCAATGGCAGGTGGTCGTAGTTCGCAATGAGCCGACCATTAACTCTTGGCATCTTGACAAGGAAGCATTTATCTCTCCCGTATTCGTCATCACTGGCATCAGCGGTCGAGATCTCGTGAACTGTCACATGGTCGGAGCCTTCTTTTGAACCCAACAGTGTTACCCTCACAACGCGCCTTCCACCTCCGGTCAAATCAGACACTAGCACTTGTCTCCAGAATGTTTCTTCGTCGCATGTACCCTTCGTCCAAACGAGCACAGGATTCATCACCTTGTCTTTTCCTGGTCCTATCCTCGTGTTCAATGACCAGACAGAAACATGACCACTCTGCCACACGGATGTCAAAAGGTCATTCAACGGAGATAGCGAGATGTGAATAGGTGTTCGCGCTGAGAGAGAATCGACGGAAGGAATGTACGGTGACATTGTGAGTTGGTAGGACGACATTGGAGGCGGGACGTTTTGAGTGCGGAAAGGCGTCAGCAGAACTTCATCTGTTGAATGGATTGGTAAGTCAATGAAAACTAGGCCTTACGAGGGAGACAACCTCCATCAACAACACCAACAGTACCAGTAGCGTTTGCGCCAGCACAGGTCTCCCATGCAAAAGTTCGGGAAATGAGTTGTGCTAAACAGAACTGGATTGAGTACGGACATGCAAAAACAACTATGAAAGCAAAAAAAAAAAGTTACATGTGGTTGCTGTTAGCAGCTTCAATGAAGCTTCTGGGTGCCATGCAATGGTCGTAAAGTGACTACCACCCGGGGCCCGTACCTCTTGCTTGAGATACCTGTATTACATGTTGCAGGAGGAAGTCAACAGAGGAGACACAGTGTGAGTGACAATGTTACCAATGATAATTTCCGGTCGTCCATAGCTGTACCACATCGCCGCCAAGCCTCTCAATCCATACTGCGAGGACAGTGGAATCAGGACACCATGCAAGGCCTTTTACCTTATAGCCTGACCCGTCGCCCTCAAGTGGACGCCGCAGACTGAATTCGCCATGTCGAAGACCGTTTCTCTCGAAAAATACAACATCGTGTTTGCCACTCTTTCGAGTATCCTGAGGTCCCATTCGGACCTCATTTTGCGTAGATGCGATCAAACCACCATTCGGTCTCCACGCAGCACTAGCCTCGAGACCTGCAACTGCTTCGGAAGTCGATTGAAGGCGACCTTCGCGGGAATACACCCTAATCACACGCTGCGAGTGAGATGACAGTGAAGAAATCGCGAAGTACGCGCCATCTCCACGCCAGGTGATACAAGGCCGACCGTTATCAAAGAGGCGTCCACATTCAACGTCTGCTTGATCCTTATCAACCTTGAGATGAGCTCTGCCTATCGATCCGTGGAACTGAGTTTCTTTAGAGCCCCAGCCGACATTTATAGGTGCATCTGAATCATGAATTCATCATCAGCCCCTGGCAGGACCAGGATCTAATCTCACCTTCTCCAAATTCACCAGTCTCAATCGGGATCTCAGACAAAACATCAAATGTTGATGTCATTAGAATTATGCTGGTGTCTACACCCATGGATGAGTCGACCACCTCTTGGAGAATAGAAAAATCGATGGCGCACTATTAGCCACTGCCAGCAGCGAGTCATCAGGGCTCCAAGCTGCAGTTTCAATTCCCGACTCTACGGTGCCTAAAACATCAGCATCCCCCTAAAACAAAGGTTAGGAAACGAATAGCTACAGTCTGATTACTTACAATAAAGTCTCCGGCCTCATTTAACTCCCACACCACAATATCTCCTGCAAGCGTCACAAGTACAAATTGATTGGACTCGGAAAGCACCCTAAGGCTCGCTATCCCAGCACTCGGGGAAGCATACGAGCCACAAAAGACGAAGGAACCAATTCCAGAGGTCTGAGGGGTGCAATCTGATGCTCTCCAGATCACTATTATTCCATGCGATGACTCTGTACCAGCGAAAGTAGCGTTCTGATCGAGGTCGAATGCGACCGCACTGAGGACGGCGAAAGCATCATCGGATGATGGGTTTGAAAATTTTATCACGTCTTCTGCCTGTAGGATGCAAGCTTGAACCGCCGACAACGTTAGATTTCGCATCAGGACCAGTGTTGGAGTTCAATGTTCACCAGCGTCGTAACAATTATTTGGTTGCCATGCCTGGCACTACTCGTCAGACCTTAACCATAAACTAAGTCTTACGTCCGTCCCCTCTTCGATGACATGGCGCCCTCGAGAGCAAGACAAGAGCCTACGTCTGTCGCAGGTCCTTCAAGGGAACGGCCACACAAAAAGTCCGGAAATAAGCCCTACCCCAATTGGCCGCGACGAACAACACACGAGGATGCTCTTCCTGGTGTCCAGAAGCTCAAATCAGCCCTCCGGCAAACAAAAAGACTTCTTGCAAAGGATAATTTGGCAGCCGATGTGCGAGTAGAAACGGAACGTCGCCTGAAGGTTCTCCAAGGTGACCTCGCCCGCGCTGAGCAGTCTCGGAAAGAACGTCAATATGCAATCAAATATCATAGAGTCAGGTTCTTTGGTGAGTCCGCTGCAACTAGATGAACAAGTCGATTGTTGAGATTATCTTATTTACCTAGAACGCCAAAAAGTAGTACGGAAAATAGACCAGACGAAACGCAGCATGGCAACCCCGGAAGGGAAGGACGTCGAAAAACTCAAGTCAGCACTAGCGGATCTGAGGGTGGACCTGAATTATATTCTGGTGACTTGACATGTGGCTCGTTCGTTCAAACTACTAATGGCGGTCTTAGCACTTTCCTAAAACTAAGAAATACATCTCGTTGTTCCCGCCTGAAGTTCGTAGGCCAGGTTCTACCGCTGCACCAGTTGCTGCATCGTTAGACGACAACAAAGAGCGAGCAAATTTGCGGGAAATGATACAGCAACAAATGGAACGCGGGGAGTTGAACACCGAGCCCGAAAGTGAACTGGGGAAACTGGGACAGGAAAACAAACGACTGGTACCCGGCCGCGGAAGCGCTCACGTAGCTCCTCCAGTCAAAGCTCGGACCCATACCGATGATATTGCAACTGATGACTTTTTTGGAGAGGATGATGCAGAGGACTTTTGGCAGGGCGAAGTGTCCGATCCCTAACCACCAATGATTTCGTACCTGGTGTTCCATGTAGGCAGGACCACGTCAGGCTACCATGCAATCTTCATTGACAGCCACGATGCTTAGTTCCACTGGTCACCCAGTTCATATCTTTCGATGCACCATCTACTGTCGTTTGACCATCATGGAAGTGTCCCTTGGCGTCTCCTCTAAGCGTCCTGCACTTGCATACATTGAAACTAACTCGTCAAGTTGTTTTGCCGCAAATGTCAAACTCGAACACACCTTGGACACTGATCACTCGCACTGAACCCTATATCGATTCCGAAAATCGCACTGCATGCCGAGATGTATTTGTTGGTTAATGGATGTGCTCTTTGGTAGGCCGGGCATACGGCACTTGCTCTCCAAGCTCAATCTCAAACCCCCGTAAATTGAGGGGAGCCTTGTTACTGCACTGAGGGACTGTGGTTGAGTCATGGTTGCATGTTTCGGATGTGTCCAAGTACCAACACATGATATTAGTATTGACTGTGGCGCACCGTAATATAAATCCTGGTGCCTTTGAGCATCGCGTGGGTAGGGAGTTCACTCTATATTGCCTGCGTCGAGTACCTATTGTTTACTATCTATACGTACTGTTCCTTGGTGCCAGTCGGGCTCATATCGAAACGGATTTTAATGTAGCCATGAGACCGGGTCACCACTGAATATGAACAAAGTGATAGGCAGAATCGATTACTCACTACTGGCGCGACCTCAAATATTGTTTTTTTTTTTTAAAAAAAAAAAGCGCAAAAGCTTGAAAAGGGGGACGCACATTCCCTGCGATCTAGGAATTGCGTGACACTCATCATTAAACCGTAGGCGTCAAGTCGGGAATCTTGGTATTTTTGTCCTAGATGAAGTACACGATGATACAAAGCTTTAATATCCCTCACAGGGGATACAGAATAACGTGTTAAGAGAAACATAATGCCAAAGTGCGAACGGATTGCATGATCAATGACGAAGAAATGACGCACAATAAGGAAAACACACAACTCGAACGAATGTATTGGACGATGGAAATATTTAGAATCTCGTCGCCAAGTTGATCAGAGCTGTCGATGCCTCGTCATTCAATAGGTCCTGTAAACCTCGTCAAATCCCGTGGGGACATCAGGCAATGGTCTGTCTGCCTGCGGGGATGGAGACATTTCGCAGATAGCTGATTCCCAGCAAAGGTCTGCATAAGTTTCCAGAGGTTCCAGCACAAGATCCACGTCCAATTCTTCTAGCCAAGCGAGATCATATTCTGCACCATCGTCGTGGGGCACAGTCCTACGTAACTCTTGGTGGAAAATAGCTAGGAGGAACTCCTGCTGTATAATAGCCTGGCGGACATCACTGGAGCATGAGTTCACGTACGCCGCGGTGGTGAGTCCGTGAATGGAGATTGGTCCAGGACTGGAAGATGGGAGATGATGCCAAGGGTTATCTGACGGAATGGCGATGTATTGCGCGTCATCTGACAGAGACGAATCCGAGTGACTTTCGTCGCTGTCATCGTAGTAGGAAGACCCTAACTTCCCTGGAGCCCACGTTGACGCATCTAAGCAGAACGAGGCATCGCCTTCTGATTCAAACTCGTCAGAGAACGGAGAGTGTGGGAAATGGGTTCTGAAAGGATGCATGGCGAAATGGGATGCATCGGAATCGTCCAACCTGAATACAGATGTATCGGTCTGTGAAAAATAGTCAGCTGCAATAAGAGGAAGAGAGGCAATAAGGCTTACACGGTCGGTAGCGTCGATCCATGACTTGATGGATTCACTATCTCCGTACAACTGCTTGGCCTGCATAGGGGAAAATCTGACATCTGGAAAAGAAAAGAGAATGTCCACAATGTCCGAGTCCTGACCAGCAACGCGCAGACTAGAAGATTGGAACGACATGTTGATACATATACCAGAAAATCGTGAAGCAAGTTCAGCGGAGCACAGCTACGCGGAGGGGGGATACTTGGCTGGATCCATCGCAACGGTCTTTATGTGTACACGGCACATGCAGTGGACAAGGCCAAGGAGGTTGGATTTGACATCAAACAATTGTTATTGTTATGGACCCGTGGCTGCAACAACTCCAGAGAGTCACGTGGCCGGAAACTCTGGATCAATGAACAATAACCACCGACAGATAAGTAAAACAGACGAGGGGTGGCTGGAATAAAATTCAGCGAGTGTCGAATCTTGACAGAAGTGGGCAAAGATGGTTATTGTCTCTTTCCAAGTGTGCGTACTGCTACAAACTCAATTCCGTGCTCCTTAGAGACCATGCAGGTCCACTGCTGTGAGAACAAAGACCGACAGGTGGACTGCACCTATTCAGGGTAGTTTCCAAGACAACTACTCACAATCAGTGATAAGAAATAATTTGTAACGCGTCGTAACTCTTGGACGTGGTTCATCGTCGCTTTTCCAATGTCCAGGGCTTCATGTGAAGTCTGCCCAGGGATATGTTGTGTCTGCCCTCTGCCATCCTCACCACCTCCCCGAGGGCATCCCAACAATGTTCGTGCAGTCGGTTCCTTTCCATTCGATGAATATCACGAGGGCGCCGAGGGACACGAGCCTCCGGAGTGGTCACGAGTGCCGCTTTTGGCTTCCATGCATTCTTTGAGCCGGAATAATATTTTCCATGGACCCAGAGAGCGTGGGTTTTGCGAAGTCGATTCATGTTGGAAATTACTTGATGAGGGACCCCACGGTACTGCGCAGAGTTCAGGAGGAGGCTCAAGGTGCCATCCACTGTGACAAGTGAGAAAGAACAAGCAAGAAATAATTTCAAAGATGTACTTCGTCGCTGAAATTTGTCGAGAAAATGCTCATGCCTCGTTCCTTCAGAGAGCGAGAGCTGGCCGACTTGAAGTTCACTGATAGCCCGTGCAGCGACATCAAATACGGGTCGGAAAAGCTTGCAGAGCTGCCTTCGAGCCACATTCTGATGTAAAACAGAGGCAGAACTTGTTCGCAGGAAAAGGCGATAGAGGGACGTGAAGGAGGGGGGGAGTCTGGTCATTACACTCGGCATCAGGCTAGGAATCAAAAGGACAGCAACCGGGTCACGTGATGAAACTACTATGGATCGATCAAGCATTTGACCCGAGGGAGGGATCATCACATCGCCAGCACATCTTCAGTCTGCTGTCTGCCCTTTACTTATGCCTGGGGGAAGACTGTAAAGATCCGTACGAATTGTTTGGCTACGCGCAAATCAAGTAAAATACACCTCCTAGGAATACGTCGTATAATTTAGGTGACACAGGCTCTTCTCGACTTCGCACATGCTGCTTTGCTTGGGAAAATTCATGTACAGCTCCAGACGGAAGCATCGCACGTTGTAGTTGACGGTTTCAGGTGCTGCCGTGCTTCATCAGGTCCTCCCCCCTGCCTCGTGTGGAGGGAGGTGCTTGATAGCCGGTCTTCTGGGAGGAATCTAGGATGTGATAGGTAACGTGAACGGGATGTTGCGAGACGATCTTACTGATATCAAGACACCTTTCTGCCACGGCATAACAACCTTGCGCGCTGTTTGGATGACAAAAGTGGTGGGTCCCATACTGTTCGGCTCTGTGTCTGCGGGTCTAGGTCGCTGTTGAAAGGCGTTCAACGGTCGCGCGTGCGGGACCTAAACCCACGATCACAACGTGCCCCCCTACAGGTCGAGATGTGCTCACCTGTTTCTGCATCGTCCAGAATTAAAAAGGTGTGTTATGACGGTAGTGCTACACTGGACAGATATTCATCCTTCTCAGCAGACCTCGCTTTATGTACGTTGTGAGCCCCACTACTAACCCTATTCAATTCGCGGTCCTATGGAGACGCAATGCCGTCAAAGCGGGGGTAACAGCATGCATCGGGGACAATGCAATGATCGCAGTAGCGCGGGGTGTCACGGGCAGACGCTTTGATGCACCGATGACAATGACCTCAAGCGATACTTGTCCACGACGTCCACACCACGAGTTGTGATCACTGATACGCTTCTCCTTATAAACATGGCTCCTTCAGTTCCGCCCCTCCTGTCTTCTATCTCCCATATCTCCTCCACCCTATCTTCCGTTATCTTTGATCATGGGTCTCGCATGCTATCAAGCCATGGACGCTCAGCGGTTTGATCCCATGCGGCGCAAGGTCAGTTCTTGCCACCACCACCTCTCGCCTCGCGGCTCATCCCTTCTCTCAGAAGACTCCTTCTAACTCCCCTATCGCTTTGACTGAAAAGGACATGGGCCAGGCTCTGCGACGGCTGTACCGGTCAGAAAGACCTCCGAGCAGCGTCGTCGGTGGCATCTGGAGCGACCACGAATTGGTCCTCGTGCCTTTAGAGGTCTCCTCTCACAGAGTTTCAGTCAGCTCTGCCCTCGCAGAATCTGTCTCCTCAGCGTCCATTTCTGCATCCGCCGCATCGGCGTCGTCATCCACCTCGTCGTCGACATACTTTACCACACCCTCACTCACCGCCGAGAGTGGCTCAGAAACGCCGCCTCCGGATTCTTCCGCTCCGGGGTCGCGTCAGGTGGATACATATGACCGCGAGGATCTCATCGTCACACGCACCGTCATCCGCCCTGCCGCTCAGTCTTCCATCAGGAACATGTTCTCCAGACCCTCGAGTCCGATGGTCTCCCGCCCGACAAGTCCGCTCTCCCGCCCAAACACCCCTGTGCTCCACGCACTGAATTGCTTCCGTTCCAATACCTTTGAAAGAGACGTTGGTGATATACAAACGGGGACCGTTCCGACCCAGCCGGTTCTGCAGGTCATCGTCACACAGACGCGCGAACAATACGAACAGGACCTCGCATTCAAAGAGGCCGTCCAGGAGGTTTATCCAGAATCAGGTCGTTGCCGACGGGCAGCGCACTAGTCCACGTCCTTGCCCTTCCCACGACGAAACCACTGGAGACCACGAAAAGTAAATAAGCTCATCAGACACAATGGTCATTGGTCATGATTATACTTGCTGATTATTTTGTAACGGGGGATTGCGCGGAGCTGGTCTCCTAGTGTCGCTGTCATAGGTCTCGTCTGGAGGCACGAGTTGTATAATACGGGTTTACACTGTCATCTTTACGGACTAGTTTTTACAGTATACATACCTACTTCTCGTTCAATCGACTGGGGACTCCACAAGGAATGGCGTGTAAGCCCCTGAAGACAATGCGGAACAACGCTGCCAACTCATGGTTTGATCGTGCCGCAGGACAGGGCATCCACCAAGCTTGAATCGCAGCATAGAACACGGTCTCGAGTCTCGTTTCCTTTTCAGAGATTTATTTCATACAGGGGACAAGTTTCCGTCACCCTGAAGATCGCTCAGGCTCGCATATCCTCCACCTGCGTAGTCCAGTAGCAAGGAGCAGGTTTTCACAGCGTGCACGTGTCCAGGTAGGCGTTGTCAAAAGTAACGTTGCAACCACCTGGCCAGGCTGGAAATGAAAAGTACAATAATCACACCCATCGTTGATGTAGATGGATGCCTAGGATACCCAATGACGTAGCTCTCCGGTCCATGCTTGACAACGCCATCATATTGGCGGACGCGTGATACCATCATGCAATACCCCGTGTGGAACCCTGTGGCTCCTTGCCACGCCGGAAACAAGTGTACGGCGCAAAGTTAGGGAGAGACATACTTGGCGGTGTATCTCCTCGTGGTCAACATGATCCTCTGGCATCAAAGTTTATGGTATTCGATAGTCCTTTTTTTGCAACGCAGACGTATCATGAGTACCACCAGCAGTCAGCACGTACATCTTCACATGCGCTTCAACAAATGTTTCCGCTGCCTCTGCGGTTATATGCAACGTTTTAAGCTGCAAACGCTGCATGTGAAGACCGAGTTCAATGCGTGTATTCATCAGATCATGATCAGAAAAAAAGACTCACAAGCGCAAACGCGGCCCCGCGGTAAACGAAACCAAAAATATCCTTGAATTCGGGATGGGAACGAGATATCCCTGCATCGGAAAGATGGTGGACAGCCAATTTTTTTAGCATCTGAGTGTGTCGAGGTACATTCAAACATGAAACCAGCCAAGTGGACAACACGCACCAGCTTGTTCGCACTCTCGATCGCATTGCCGACCTCACAGTCCTCCCGATCCATGGCAGTTGCTTTATCCTTGCCCTTTCCGTCGACAGAATGAGGCTGAGGAGGCTTGACAACACCAAACACGTCTGTCTCGGCGTCTCCGTGCTTCCGACGTGCCTTCGCAGGAAGCTCCGGCACCTTGAAAACAGCGTCTTGCTGACTTCGCTGAAGTGTACGGTCTTTTACACGCTTATCCACCACCTTGGAATTCCCATTCACAGGGACCTTGGATCGAGGAAGGTGGAGCATGACTTCCCTCGCACGACGTACGACCGCGTCCTCTATCTTTTCTTTTCCCTTTCCCCTCTCCTTGGCCTTGCCTTTATCTTGGCCTGTGGCCGGTCGCGGTACGATTCGCTTACTCGCGCCGAGATCACCGAGCGTGCTGTCTGCATATAAATGACGAGGCGGCTGACGAGGCGTGGGGTCGTCAGGACGCGGACCGCGCGGGGCAGACGTGATCCGCGCAACCCTCACGCTGAGCGGTGGTGATCCCACAGACACGGACACCGTGGTGGGCGACAGTTGAAGCGGGGGAGGATGCAATAGCGTGCTCGCCTCTCCATAGATGACAATATCAGTAGTCTCAGGTCCATCTATAAGATGAAGGGGTCATCGTATCTTTGGACAAGTTAGGTTTCATGGTATAGAGGAACGTACCCGTGTTCCCTAGAGACACACGAACACCGACCTGCGTTCTTTTCGGGCCAAGTGTGTCATGCCGGGGAGAGATGAGAGGAGACAGACACAGTGTGTTTTCAAAGTAGACCCTGGTCAACGTCGCAAACGGATGTATGTCCCTACCACACGTCACAAACACGGTCAGTCATCTCGTCACATTGGTCATGACTGCTCGCCAACACACATGTAAACGTCTCCTGTGTCATCCATCCATACATCTTGCAAACAAACTGTGCCCTTGAACCGAAGTGACTGGCGTCCACGCATACTCTCCAATGCCAGTGTCAGGGGATTGTACATCAACTCCCGTGCACATGAATCGGACCGGGAAAGCGAACAGGACGGTGAATCCTGTATCGCGGAGGACTGTCGACTTGGAATCCGTGCAGAAAAGGTGATCCCATCAAGTTGGAGGTAGGAATCCGGTAGGGACAGTGCACCGCGGTAGAGGAGACGGTAATCAGTGTCTTTTCCTGAGCTCGCGGGCGTATGGATGTCGGAAGTGGAGATAGAGGTAGGGGTGGATAACCCGGTGAGGGACCGCGTAGTAGACGTCTTGTAGGGTGTTGCATTTGTGATCGTGATCAAAGGCAGCATTGAGGTTTCTTGATCCTTAGTCGTGTTCATCGACGGATTGGTGCCGCAGAGACGACCAATTGGACTTGGCTCAAATCGAGGAACCAAAGAACTTTCGAGTGGCGGTTCAGGATAAAAAGGCGCAGTGCTACACTGTGAACGAACCGCAACCACACAAGCCATCAGGTTGGGTGGGGGTGGAGGAGGGACGCGCGACCACGTGCCGACATGCAATCATTACACGCGACGCGTTGCTTGTGTCTATTTGGTCCACTCTTACTTCCAAGACTTTATACAACTCATGAGGATCAGGCGTATGAGAGTCCGGCGAGACAAGGGACTACGAGAAAATCAGAAGCGAAAACATATGTGCTACATGCAAAAGAGAAAAATGAATGGGACAGACATCATGATGAGGCAGCAAGCTAAAGAGAGACAGGAGTGCAAAAAAAAGGCCACATAGACAGACATTAGTAATTACCCTCCCCTTCCTAGCCAAAAAAAATCGACAAGAAAGCAGGCGAAAAAATAAGTGCGCAAGACACTTGACACCCCAATATCAGGGGTAAGTCAGACCCCATTATTCGCAGCGAACAAGAAAAACGTACCAATGTCGATACAACCCTTACCAGCTCACATGTCTCATTCCCGACATGCCGGTAATGGGTGGGATGTGCGTCTGCGCCGGAAGAGGATGGACAGGTATATGTGGAGGACGGGCCGGATAAACCGCCAACCATGTTCCTTGTCCCTGTTGACCCTGACGTGGTGCTGCAAGATGATACTGCGTAAAGGGCACACACATTGGAGGCGGATAGGGTGAGACAGTGAGCATTGGAGGTGGAGGCCCTAGAGATGGCTGCAGATGCGCAGTAGGGTAGGACGGTGATGGAAGCGGATGGTGAGAGCGATGCATGCACGCCGGTGTGCCACGGTTCGGCGTGCCGGGTAGAGGCTGAAGACCAGGGACACACGTATTCGGGGACGTAGCTATAGTTGCATTTACCTTGGGTACGTCCTCACCCCTGGGCGGCATAGCAGTCACAGGCTCACGCCCAGCGGTGCCACCAGCTTGACCCTGGTGGGTTATTGCAAAATTAGAGGCCAAAGGTTGTGGCATATTGAGGATTGGGAAAGGGGTTATATTGGACTTGGCTGTTGTTGTGACGGCCCCTGCACTAGCAAGCGAGTAAAGGTCCTCTGAGCCAGGCGCAACCGGTATCGCTCCGTTAATCTTCCCCGATCCAGAGGGACCAGGGTCAGAAATTTTTGAATCTGTTACCTGACCGTGATTCTTTCCCAAGTCCGAGCTTGACTTGGGCGGCCCTGATGACGATGACTGTCCTCTAGTAACGTGGCTTCCAGCGGTGCTTCCAGCGGGGTTATCCGACCCAGACGAAGCTTTGCCGAGTGCGTCATCTAGTTCTCTATACGCGCTCGGACTAGCCAGCCAGCCCAAGCTATCTAGTTCTGCACTCTCTTTGCCCGTATCGATTGAAGACGATCTCAGCCGATCGACAATCTCCCTCGTCTTCGACACCTTCTTTCGCCTTACCGCCGCCGTCGCCAAGAAGGCAGGCAATAAAGTTGTCGGGTTCGGAGGTGACAGAGACGGGTCGTTCATAGGAGACGACGAGGAAGGATGTGAGCCAACAAATATAGACATATGTGCCGGCATGGACGTGGGTGAAGAAGACAAGGTAGGTCTGAGGCTCGGCGAGCGAGTGGACGTCGTGCTGGTCACACGACGTCGACCAGGAGACATTGACCTGGACTTCGAAGAGAATGTAAAACGCGAACTGGCGGCCCCTGGCGAATAGGAGTTTTCTCCTGGAACTGGCTCTGTCTTTTCGCCAATCCGTCCTGCCTTTGGTCTCGACTGCAACTTGCTTTCAGAAGGTAAAACGGGAAAAGAAGACGAAGACGAGGAAGGGGAGACGGGCGTCACCAAATCCCAAAATCCCTGTGAGTCTTTCCGAAGCCCCGGGCTGGGACTCATGGGTGGCGAACAGAGAGTCAGCATAAATGCAGGGCTATCGCCCGAGACAGAAGAGGCGCCTCCACTCTCGAGTTTCATCTTGGAATTATCTCCAGTATCGAGGTTAAAGCGAGTCGTCGACTCCTTTGCGGACAATAGTGGTAACGAATGAACTGGCGTCACCGATCTTGCAAGCGTGGTTTGTGCAGACATCCCCCGGTTGGGTAGAGACGCTGACGTGTGTGGCAACGACCCCTGGCGGAAAGACTCGTTGAGCGAGGGGAACACCACCGCAGTTTTAGAGGACCCATAACCATCTCGATTGGATCCTAGCGAGGCAGATGACACCAAAGGAAAAGCAGACACAGGGAGTCGATCAAGAAGCTTAACTGGAGTAGTAGTATCCGACAAAGCGATCGTCACGGATGGGGCTGCGTGCTCAGTATCAATCTCGACGCCATGTACTTGCACCCCATTGTCACCGTCGACTTGAAATGCTTCTACGCAATGTGACGTCGTTACACCGACGGGTGTATGTGGGGGAGGATCCGAATCCGTTGTTGTCGTCGTCGATTCATATCCATGGTCGATCTCTGTCTCCCGATCACAGTCACGGCCGGTTTCATACTCGTCCCAACCCAAATTTGGCCTGCTAGGACATCGAGGGGACTGGGGTAGATGTATGGAAGTGGGGGCAACAGGGGTCGCAAAAATGTGTGAACGAGAGGAAAGTGATTTGGCGAAGTCTGGATTGCAATTCATGGAAGGTACACCTAGGAGAGCGCAAAGCCAGGTCAACAATTGGCATCATGCAAAATACACAATGCGAGGTATGAAGTAGTATCTACTTGCCGAGAAGTAAGACAGGACAACGGACGTTGCCACGGTCCCAGAAATGCCACAGGAAGGGGAAAAGTACGAGAAGTAACGAAGATGATGTGGACTCACCACTCGGCTGAGAACCATACCAATATCCCTGCCCTTGAGCTGACGCAACAAGACCAGGAGGTAACAATGGTGAGAACTGTAGTGGCGGGACTCCATGCTGCACAGATGACGGAGGCGGAAGGCGAAGCGAGGTTAAATGGGGAGTAGGGAGAGGCCCACACCGCCAGCCTGATTGCAAATCCGTTTCGGGCTCTGGATTGGAGCTCGAGGAAAGGGGACCTAGAACTGTTGCCATTGAACTCGCGGAGAGTGATTGCCCCTTCTCGCCAGCAGTGGAGACTAGTCTGAATGGACGAGATAGACCGGTATCAAGATCCCATCGAACTTTTTCACGTCTCAAGGAAATCGGCTCCAGAGAATGAGAGTCCATAGCGTTCTTGTGGGCTAAAGCCGAAGGCACAGTGACCTTCTCCGACCCGCTGTCCTCAGTAACCCACCGTAAGACTAACCCAGGCGGCCCGACGAGTTGTTCCGCCACACGTGCCCACGTTGCCCTGCCTTCGTCCACCACCGCCTCGTCGATCTCAAATTGCAGATTCGCGTGGCTCATCCTGGCACCATGCATAAAAACCACTTCCATCCCTTCGCTGCAGCAACACCCATCGTCTACGCACTTATTCCCCTCCAGACGTGGAATGGCACCAGGCCCAAGGCCGTGCCACCCAAAAAAGCCAGTTGCCGCTTCGTAGGGCTCCAACACAGATTCGGCGACAGACAGTACCGCACAAGCATCTACGTCACTTGTCTTGAGTCGTTCATGTTCCCGACACGACACGGACAGCGGAACGTCCGTCCTAAGAAGGATGTCCCATCGAAAGAAGTCGATCGCTTGATTAGGTGGGAGCACTGCCCGGAAAAGACCCTTCCGGCAAGACAGAGGTGAACGGAGCAACGAGGTGTGGTAATGGGGCGGCTTGGGCCATTGCGGCTTTCGGCGCTTCACGACGTGTAAAATTGGATTCGCAGATGGAGGTCTCACATTCAGACACGCTGGCGAAAGGGAATATGGAGGAACAGGCGGAAGACTGACGGCCGGCTGCGGAGGCGAACTGGCCAGAAAAGTTGTTGACGTGAGATAAGCAGGGGTTAAGGGAGAGGCTGGTGTGGTCGATGTTGCCAGAGGGCTGGTAGTGGTGGTTGGAGAAAGAGAAGCAGCAGAAGAAGGCGGGGCAGGCGTGCTGGACCTTTCTCTTGTACTCACGTAGGCTATCCGTAAAAACCGTGAGTGCAACGCACCGCGAGAGAGCAGAGCATCATGATACGCGGCCAGAGAGGGTGGATAGTCCCAGTTGACGGCTGTGTAGGTAGTATCCCACCAACGTGTGCGCTGGACGGTGACACCGTGGATAGCAGACACGCCTTCCTCATTAGTGGAACTCGTCAGACGAGTGGCCTTCATTGATAGCTCACCGTCCCGCTACGGAGGTCTGGGAGCCAGAAGGTGTGAAAGAACGACAAAGAGTCGAACGCTGGCGTCGTTAGCAAAAGAATGAGGGTAAACTGGTGAACGATAAACAGGAAAATAGGGAGCACTGAAGTGACGTGTTGGGTGGTGTGCAAAACTAGTTGAGGTTGGCGTGCTACGGGACCATCCGCTCGATGGATGCTGGGTGCTGTCGAGACCGTCGAGACCGTCGAGACCGAGCTAAAGAGCAGTGTCAACGGTGGTGGTGCAGTTTTTGATTCACAGTCGCGCTTCGATCGGATTATCGTGAATCGACCTGCCATACACGTGCCCTCCGTGCAATCCCGTCCAGCCGTCCTTCGACAAGTCGTTCATGTAAAAAAACCATGTAAAATAGATACGGGAACAAAAGTACATAGATCACGTCCTTTAACTGCGCCAAAGTCCTAGCGAGCGTGTACAGATAGATATCATAAGGTTAATGTGTCCGGCCCTTACAATGCGACCTCGATGTGCACGATCCCGCCCTGCATCACAGTCCTTCTCTCAACCTCTGGAGTCGAACTGGCTGTCCCTTGGCGAAGATGCGCACGTTTGGCCGGTACGGAGTCAGCAAGTTGGGGTGCGGGCAACACGTCTGGCGGCTCGGGCTGCTCCTCTACGGGGGAGTACGGATTCTGCAGCAGTCCTATATGTAGTGAAGCAAGGCCCGCAAGTCCAGATGGTGGATGACGCCAGTCTGTACCAGCGTCTGAATGCGGCCCAGACTGCGAAGACTGCCCGGCACTAGACGTCGCGAAGGATGGATAACGCGAGGCGCTACTGCCAGAACCCGAACCCCAGCCCATGGTCGACGAAATGGAACCCAGCGGTGTACCGGACGCTGTACTATCCTTTCCGAAGTTAACAGAAGCGAGCAGTGGCAAGGCGCCAGGCCGATCGATCACTGAAGACATCGGATACGGAATTGTCCCATGCAAAATCTCAGCGTCAAGGGACGAATTCGCCGCAGTCGATACACGACGAGAGTCCGATTGAGTCATGAGTACCGACGACGTATCCGGCACCTCGGCGACCGGTGGCAGCTCAGTTGGAGGTGCGGGCGTGCGAGATGTATTTTGAAACGGGTTTCGGCGAAGCACCCGCGGGGTACTGTTCTGGCGAGAAGGAGGACCCGAAGAGAACTCGGAGTGATCAATGGGCGCAGAGATTTGGGAGTAAACTGATGGTGTGCTCTCTACCGTCTCTGCCTCCTCCCAGTCGTCCTCGTCAGGTGTTATTTTTTCCCTTCCTGCCTGACCGTTTTCTGCAGCTCGGAGGGCAGTGCGCTCTGCTTCGACAAGTAGATGCTCCTCATCAACATGAAACCCTGACGATTCCAACGTCGTAGAGCGACTTGGTGTAAAGCCTAGCGATGGATGATGCGACAAGGAAACTCCTTCCGAAGCCCGTGCACGTGACTGGAGCATCCTGTGGATAAACAGTTCTGATTGCGGTTTAGGGGATATAGATGGACTAGGGGCATCATCACCGGATGGCCCCCGAACGTGAGTGTGGCCCAGTCCTGATCGTGGAGATGTCCGCTCTGGTTTGCGAATAAGTGGGATGTTCGGGAGGGCTGGCACAGCCGAGTGAGAGACCATTCCGAGATCAGTCACCCGACCGATCTCGTCGAGACCATAAGGAGGATATCTACCGTCTCCAATACCCGGAGAGATGGAATCGGAGCGAGATGTGCCAGAAGATTGACCTAGTGAATTGAACGGGAGAGGCGGTAATGAAGCGCTAGACATGAGGGGTTCGGTGGACATAGAGGGTCTCTGCGAATGACGAGTAAAGAATTTGGATCTCCTGGAGCTGGTACTCGGAAGGTGTCGCAAATCAGGAGCCCCTCCGGCGGCAAAGACATGTTCATGAGCAGGGTTGGCGACTCTGGAGAACTTACGCCGGCGGTAGCGGTTGAGGAGATATAGGACGAGGACCACGAACAAGACACCGCCGAGAAGGCATCCAATGACGATGCCCGCGATGGTACCCGCAGGGAGGGCAGAAGATGCAGTACTCGCACTCGTCGGCGTCACGGTGACGGTAACCCCTGGCTGGGTGACGGTGACGACGACTACCATCGTCGACAGAGAAGGGAAAATACGAAAATCGCTGTGCGCTCAGGTCGAAACAACGACTGCGGGAAGCAGAGAAAGAGAAAATGTGCGGACGTCGCATTTGGTAGTGGATGAAGGTCAGGCTGTGTTGAGAGCTGTGCTCGATGACCCGCTTGTTCTCAGGCATCCATGGGCGCCTATCTGTTGGGCGGGAATACATTGCCGAGACCTACCTAGTTCGTGAGCACAGGTACGACGCTTGTGGTGTGAGAGGACGAACTAGAGATCCTCGGGGGTGACTGCACAGGCGCACAGGTGAGTGAGTAGGGGAGGCAAGAACTGAGGGCATCCAGGCAGGGGACAAGTTGGGGTATGAGGACGACAGGGAGAAGTGAATTCACGACACTGTCCAACACGAGCGTTTACATTCACCGAGTTCTATCGACCGTGTCTTACCCCCACGAGAGCCCTCATCGCCGCCCTTCTGTCTTGGGATGCCTCTTCAACCAGCGTTCAATGACCAGCCTTGCTGGACAGGCCGTGGACTCCGCGCCGACGCCCTCGACGTTGTGCATCTCGAGGCAACACGTGTAGAGTTTTTCTACGTACTCGTCGCACTTCTCAGGTCTGTAGGTGTTGCGAGAAAGGCACGCCTGGAGAGTACAGGCTGCCCTGCTGTGTGGGTGTCACCCTCTGAGGGGCTGTGGACGTACGCGTACCTTGGTCCTGACAACGCTGTGGACGAGGCTGCAACAATGTAAGCGGGTCGCAGACGAACACGGAACGCTTTACCATGGTCACCCGACAACATCGCTCGGCGTTCCCCGCGCAGGGAGGGGCCAACACCATACACATCAAGACATTCCATTCATCACAGGTACAACCAGCAAGTACGCATCGGACAGCAAGCTACAAATACAGTACATGAAACTCTTGTCTCGGATTCGGGACAATCACCCGATAGCACTCCGATGGAAATGCTGCAATGGGCAGCTGAGGCAGCCGTGAGCTGGGTGTCATGAACTCGACAAGATACCCCACCGGCAATGACTTGGCCTCTCAGGGAGTTGGGGCGAGAAGCGCTGTAACGGCACATGCTGCCATGCATGTACCCAGGGCAGCGTTGCATCCCATGATAGCAGGAGGTACTCCAATTATCGTCACCCCAAACGTGAAGCCAGCTGCAGCATAGCACGAGACTGCGAGTGTGTTGCAGCCTAATGTTTTGTGAGCACCAAGTCCAACGATTTGGGTCGACGGGAGGATGCTAACCAGTCTGACAAAGCCCGTACGCGAGCGGGCCTGCCGACGCAAAAGGCACTGCTGAGGCAGCGAGAGAGAGTGCGGCGAGAGACTTGAGGTTCATAGTGGTCTTGAGCGAAGAGTGTGCTGAGTGACCACCTCGTTCATATCCGTTTATTTATATGCAGCCATCGACACCCCCCTTGAACAGCACCGATTCACACAGCAGGCAAAGGGCAGGTGCAGAATCTGTTCTATGTGGGTCCCATCCTGCTTGCATATCACGACTGTTTGTCATCAGAAGTGGCCGACACTCCACTCACCTCCGGCAGCTGGTGCACCCAATCCGAAAACTGCGAAATGCGGCTCGTGTATCACACGTGCAGCGCAACGTGGTAGCACCTCGACCGGATCCTGACCAGACCACGGCGTCGGATGAATCCTGAACATGGTGCATGGTGCGGCCTCACATCGTGCAAGCCTCCACACGCAGACCCTTTGCATTGATAACCAGAACCCAGTACGCATCGTCAAGGAAGGAGGCTGTTTCACGAAGGAGAACGACATGGACGATTGATCGCGGGATCCATGTTTCCGTTCGCTCGGTCGCCGAGACGCCTGCCCGTCTCGTCGTTCTCCTGGTCGGTTTGCTCTTGGGCTCCTCCGGTCAACTCGAGAGTGAACAGAACTGTATGTGGGTCGAGTGAGCTGGACCTGGTGGGAGGCTTGTGTTCGCCCGACAGTGTCAGCCGGTGGCACTTGGGACGGTGCGAGACGGTGCATCCTCAGCGTAGTATCCTGCCTTACCTCTCCACCTTCACACAGTTGGCTTCTACGGAATCGAACATAAACCGACCAAACGTATTGCGGAAAATTATTCGGGTTCACAGCACCGCAGAGATGACGTGTTAAGTTCTGACGCACCGCTCCTTCTGGTGGGTCAACGTCAGCGGTGGTCACGACGGACAGACTGCATCCAACCAACGTGCATGTGTGGTGATTGATTGACGCACCGGTCAGCGTGATGGTCTCCCACACGGGAGCACGACGGTGATTATATGCTGGCCGGGCGCTGAGTTTATCGCGATCAATGTACACGACTGCAATGTGCTGCGGGCCTGGGTTCGTGGGTGCAGAGGCCCTGTACACGGACGATTGGTGTCCTGGATTCGTTCAGTAAACGTTTGGCTGCGATCTGGGGAATATCGCTTATCGGGGCAGGTCACTTGAAGCAACCAGGGCCCAATCTATACGGCACTCCTGTTCAGGGACACGGCGTTGCCTGCTGGTTTACACGTTATAGCGTTGCGTTACTTCCATCCTTCTTCTTTCTGATCGCGACAGCCGGATGAGTTAAATCGCCGCTATCTTGTAGTGTCATCTCTCCATCGCGGTCCTCCAAGCGAACACCCAACTCAAAAGGCTCACCCAAACGTGCGTTCACCGCCGCTCTCTCTACGACTCCCACCATGCCCAAACGGATTTCCACCCCACCACCCGGCGATGACGAGCCACGGTATCTAACCGTCGTCCATCCCTATGCTATCAGCGGAACTTGCAACATGGAGCTGCCAAAGGACAGACAAGACTTTGCGCGTTGGGTGGCTTGTTGCATCGACAAGGACGCCTTTTTCGCCATTTTTCACAAGCCAAGTGTGAGTTTACGTGTGTTCGACCTGGCCTTTCCCATCGCCGTCCATCGCCGTCGTGTCGCTGATGGCACCCTGCTGTGGGTCAGGCACGAGGCATGGTCATCGTCGAAGTCAGCAGGGACTATGTGTACTTTGACCGCTTTCTCGGTGAACATCGCTGGTCCGAGTTTCTCCAACAGCCGACCAAGGAAGAAAGCGGCCAAGTCACACGGGTCTTTTATTGTACGTATAACACCGGGAGAATCGTGCAGAAAAACGGTGCGTCTGGCTCATACCGTGTTGCGGTCAGTAGCGTTACAGAGTTTCGCTCCCGTGGCTTTATTGCCTTTTTTACTTCACATGCCACACCACATCAGCGATATCTGAGCCCTGTGTTCATGTCAAATTTTAGGTTGGAAGCGTATCGACGTGGACGAAGCTTGGTTCAAGGCGTGGACACCAAGGAACAGGTGGGACTATGTCGAGCGCAGCGTGATCGAGTCCTGATTCATCACGTGATCGCTTGCATGATGGGCATAGGCATATCAAGTTCCCATATCCCGCAGCTCACTTCTGCGATGTGCCCATCGAGGATCAGACTAACCACTCTTTGTGCAGGCCTCTCCCGGGCGTAGTGAAAATGCCCCTGCCAGTGGAAATTCTCGCTCCCCAGCCTGGTCGGTAGACAATTGTGAAAGGTCGTGCTTGCCTCACATTTCTTTCATCGTTTCAGTGGTCGGATCTGCCGCATGGATTCAGAAAAAGGAGGGAGGATCGCCTCCTACTTCTCCCACACTGCAGGTCCAATCGAACACACTCGGAGCTTGGGGAAAGGGCGCACCGAAGGCACTGGCGACCTCGGCCAAGTCGAACCCTACAGCGAACGGAAGTGTGAAGAAGATCGTCGGCGTGCCTCAAGGTCCTCACTCTGGCGCAACAAGAATGCCAGCTGTTGGGGGGGGATCGATTGCGGTGAAAGCGAGCAACGTTTGTAAGTTGTGGGCAGCCTTTACGGAGCCAGCACGTAATGAGGGTATGGTTTCCCAGGGCACAACAGGAACAAAAAACCCGTGTCCGCCCCAGTGGCGATGAACTGGGACGACTCAACGCTAGTCTCCCGGCAGAGTACTCCGGTGTCGCCCGCCATTTCGCCTGGAGTTGTTCATCAGACCCCTGCTGCACCACCCGGGTTGACAGCCCGAAGTAATACTTGTGAAAGCGGTGCAATCTCTTATCCAACCCATCCTCCCGGTCTCGCTGTTCCAAGCAAAATTGTCACATCGCCCGTCCAAGGCAATCTTGATCGCACCGCCAACTTCAGCGCCACTAGTTGGGACTCGGCCGGTGCCTCTACCTCAACCTCTAGCCCTGATTCTGATTCGGGACCTGATCTAACTACTGCCACTGAGAGTGACAACCCATCCTCTGTTCACATCTATTTCACCGAATCTATGGAGGAAGAATTTCATGGGATGGGGATCAGAATCATAGAGAACGACAGTGAACTCAGGGAACTGGACGCCATCGCGCCGGGTACTTGGGACGAACCAGCTACCTCTCCGGCGTGGGGGACGGCAAACGGGGGAGATTGGGACAACCAAGCGTTGGATGCAGAAGACCATTGGAAGCAGACGCAAGCGACTGCGAAACCGATGTTGTGTAGTGCACATGGGATCATCTGCAAAAAGGGTATATGCGCCGAATACGCCAAACAGCTGCGCCTTGCCAAACGGGTAGAACAGGCAGAGCAACGCATGGCTGCTATTGCGAACAAGGGCAAGAAGGGTGGTCACCCCAAGGGTCGCGCCGGCAAGAAAAATGACGAGAGCGAGCCCTCTGACGGGAAAAGGACACAAAACAATCAGTTCCGTGGTCCTGGTGCGCCAGTCAAGACGAATTGGCGCGGGACTCCGCGTGCCATTATTTCCGCTGATACCATCGAGAAACGAGAAACGACCAAGGTCGCCTCCGACGATGGATGGGGCAATTCTGACTTGGGAGTTGAACCGAACGCTGCTGCGGTCGCGTCGGCTGATACTGCGGATCCTACGTCCGATGGAAGTTGGGGCATCTCCGAAGATGCCTACAACCCTTGGGCTACCCCAGCACAAACAGTTACGAAGGGGAAAGGTTCCGGTGGCAAACCTAAGGGCGTGAAACCCATACAGACAAAGCTTACTGCCGACAGTTGGGCGGATCAAGTGGAGGCTGAACTTGTTACTGGCGATGACACAGACGGTTTCTCGGTCGTCTCCAATCGCAATTCTAAACGCCGTACTTCAACTACAGGCGGGGGCACCAGTGCTGCAAAATCGTCCACCAGCGGTTGGGGTACCGTTCCTGATATGCCTTGGTAACTGATCTGTGCCCTCACACTTTTGAATGCAGCTCTTTTTCTCTTTTCCCTTGCAGATACTGTACGATAGGTGTTACCCCGGCATCCCGTTACCGATATTCTCGTCTGATCGATTGTTATTTCGCCAAAGCTTTGTTTTCGTACTTGTAATAATGTGTTGAACTCGTCGCTAGTTTGGCCAGAAAGAACGTCCTGTAACTACGAGTCTGGGTGGAAGGTCTTGGGCGTCTATGCCTTATATCTGTGTGCCGATCCCGTCTTGCAATCTGAACTTGTATAGACCATCGCTCGAGGTCCATGGAACTTCCTCCTCCCAGTGGCTCACTACCACGACGGCTTGATTACGCCCAACACCACCTTCGCGCAGATAGCACCTCGCGGCGCGCACCATGTTGTCATCCATCCCAGCCCATACCTCGTCCAAGAGTACGAGCTGGGGACGACCGACGAGCGCGCGCATCAGCAACACCATGCTCTGTTCTCCAGGCGAAAGATCCACGAAACTGCGCCGTGAGAACACCTCATCCACACCCACCAACACGCCATCCTCGAGGCCGTCGCCCCTTCGTGGTCGTGGAGTACAATCGGGCTCCTTGCCCGCGGCGACCGCCCACGCACGCGGACCAAGTCCGCAGAGGACCTCCCGGACGCGCTTCATACGCCACTGTCGGACGGTATCGGGGAGCTCGCCGTCTAGACCTCGTCCGACGCCGCTCTTGCCGCCCGGAACGAATGTACCATCAAATCCCGTGCCAATAACGTCCCAGACGGTCGTGTACGCTCGTCTCGGATAGGCGTTTGCCAACTCGGGCGAGGTGACACCGATCAGCGAGCGGAGATGTGGTGTGGATATCCGTGGGCGGGGACGCGAGAAGAGTTCGAGATGGGATTGGCCACGTTGGATGTAAGACTGTGGGTGGTCGCCTGTTATCATGGACAAAAGCGTGGTTTTACCTGATCCTGGGGGTGGTATACTTCATTCAACGAGGGTAAGATGACGAGGTGTGTGGAGAGCTGTCCGTACCGTTCGCTCCTTGGAGATGCCAACGTTGGCCTTCACGGATGGACCAGTTGATTGATGTCAATACCTGCTTCACAGGGTAAGACGAGTTTTGCATCGCGAAATGTGACGACCCCTTCTTTTCCTTACCTTGCGATCGCCATAAGAAACATTGACGTTCCTCAAAATGACAACAGGTTTCCCTTCGTTCTCTTTTTGTTTCGCAGAAGCTGTGGAGGGTGTCAAGGTTGCTCCGTCTTGTTTAGCTACACGGAGTTCCTGTCTTTCAAGGATCTCTTCCTTGGTTCCAGTAAGGACCTTACCATCGGAAACCAACGCGATATGTGTGATCCAATCTGGAATAGGGTCCTGCACCCTGAGGCCAATGATAACTCTTGGACGACGTGCTTCATGAAGAGATCGGAGGACGGACAACAGGATCGATCGACTGTTCACGTCGAGGCCCGCTGCGGGATCCACATCAGTTTCATCAGGCGTCACTTGATTACAATGGATATACCTAGGGGTTCGTCAAGTAGCAAAAGCTCCGGCTGAGCAAGTATGGCTTTTACGATACGTGCTCTGCGGGTCTGCCCATTGGATAGCGCCACCACTGGTAGGTCAAGGAACGACGAGAGATCCAATCTTGAGGACAGCGCGTCAAAGATGGCCCTTTTCGCCTTGTCAGTAATGAGTTCTTCTGGTGTCTTTGACACTTGGCCTTTTGGCCGAACATTCAAGAAATCGCACTCCCTAAACACACACTCTCGGAGCGTAATACGATCCTCCTCCCTGACGGCACCATATCTCGCAGTGTAGTCGTAGAACGCACTCCCTGTAGAATTGGGTCTATGCGCAAAAGACACTAGAGCAATCGCGGAATGCGGGTCTCTGGGTGAATCAGACAAAAAGGGGAAGAGTCCACCGGGAGATGGGGGCGGGGGAGTGATTCGCATGTGTCCGCGCAGCGTCTATACGTGTAGACCGTCAACGTCGTTCCCAAGGACGTACTTTTGCACGATACCTGGAACAAAGCTGTCTTTTGGTTTGGTTGGCATCCTATGACTGCCCAATTTTGGCCTTCATTTACGGTCCAGTCAACGTCACGTAGTACGGGTGCGGCGATGTCAGAGTCCCCGAAGCGATATATGTTGGACTTGTGGATGTGAACGAGTATGTTCTCGGCAGAACTGCTAGTATAGGGCCTTTTGAGAAGGGCGGCGGTCTCAGAAAGCACTGTCCTTGACCAAAGACGCGACCGCGACATCAAAAACTGACTTGCTAAGCAAATCGTGGGCTCGGAAAGTGCCCTCCATGTAGCCGAGAGCTACGTCCCGAAAGCGGCTGCGTCACGGTTCTCCGACAAACGTTTCCGGTGGGGAGCGTGGAGGCTGCTCGTGTTATAGACGTCTCTCTGAATGGCCTTTAAATCCTTTGACTCTTTGGTCTTCCTCCAACTTGGCGACACCAGAGGACACCCCATTCTTCGTCGACGTGTATGGCCTGCGTTTCACTCGGAGATTTCGACCAGGATTGCGTAACTCCTACTTGGCAATAGTCAAAACTCAGATCCTCGTGCGCATGACAGTTGTAGTATGTCTCCGAGTCGCCCAACCACTGGAGGTGTGTATTACAGCTTACACTTGGCGCGTTCATGCGCTGCGAAGCTCCACAAAATGCACATTTCAACATGTAGAACGGTACGATGACATGGACCGAACAGTTCAGCCCGTAAAGTTGTAAGTGTTGAACTATGCATTGCGTTGGTGACCACCAATCCAACCATTTTGACACGATCACGTACGATGCACTCTTCAAACAAAACACTGGAATTGACCATAGTCTGAAACACCATCTGCGCAATAATTTGCGGGAGATGAACTGCGGGTGCATCGTCTATTGCACCCTGTATGACGTCTGCATCTCGTGATGGATTGTCGACAGCTGCCTCCGTGCTCTTGAAGCGCGTAGCCTCCCTGACATATGCCGCCCTAAACATCAATTATCTCAATCAAGTCGTACGTAGGTACGGAATCTTCCAGTTACTGTACCTCATTGACAAGAGTTGTAGCAGTTGGGCATCCACGTCATCTAGCGCATTTCGGACTTGATCGAGCGAGGAGCAGCACGTCGTTCCATTTGCATATTGGATCGTCGTCTAACCCCACGGCACCGTCCGGTTCGCAGATGATACAGGAACGGTAGGCAAAGGGATGTGGTAGCACAAGTCTGTGATGCTCCAAGAATCATGAGGTGCCCGGAATACGATGCATGACGCCCCTTGGACAATGGCCAGCAAGGAACAAAGAGTGAACGCCTTCATGATCGGTCCTCAGCTTCACCCCGGCTGCACCCAACATGCATATACGTATGTAGATCAGGAGAAAAGGGAATACCCTTGTTTCTCACAGCAGACCTGGTTTGAGGTTGGCTCCAACTCGTTTCAAGGTGATGTGTCGTTTCGTATCCTCGTGACCATATGGAGCTGAAGTGGCCGCAAGTCGGCGCAGAGCCGTGTCTCGGTAATGAACAATGCCAACTCGATGTGATCGCTCCAGTCGACACTTCTCTTCAGGCACCTTCGGGTCAGGTATATGTCTCTTAAGTTGGTACTCGCAACGTCCGATTACATGCAATGGCTGATATTGTTACTGCCTCTGTCGCCCCGAACTTGACCGGATGCCAAAAAGTAGGGTAGGCTACTCACTCAAACACCAGGGCTCCGTCAGATGACTCTCGCTCTTTGACCATGGCAAATATAGTGGTTTGACGGTGTGTTGCCCGGTCCTAACTCTGGAAGCAGGAGACTGTGCAGGCCCGTGGCGACAAGCCAGGCCACTGTTCCACTCGTTACGCCTGCGCAATTTCCGGTCTGCTAACAGTGCAGTCGTTCAGCAATACGACACTCAGAACTCCCTTGAACGATGTCACGGCATTATCAAACCTCACCTGATCTGGTACTGTCGACAAGTCCTGTTCGTGATTCCATTATAGCTTGCACCTCCATGCAGAACTTTGGACTTCGCAGCAAGGGAAGTCCCGGGGAGGAACCAATTGTCAGTAGCACTCCAATCAGCTTCTGCAGACAGACACCCTTCGACGCAAGACAACGATGAGATAAATACCCACAATATAGTACAAACACCAACCAACGTCAGACCGAGAATGCCATTCCGGCACTGAAAAGGGCAGAGGTCGACTTGGACACCTCGGCCCACTCTGGTAAAAATCGAATGACTTCCTCCAAGGAAGGGATCTGACCCCCAGACCGACCTCCCCCAATCGTTGCGCGCTCGTACTCGTCCCAACCGCAGCTCACTCGTCCCTCTAGTCCGTCGTCTGTACCTGTGGTGTCCCCATCCTCCCACTCCACCACCACCTCAAACTGTTTTTCGAATTGGCGGCTCCAAAGTCGAATCTGATTTAATCCTTGCTCAGGGATCTCGTACCCCTTCTGAAGACCCTTGTCCCCATCCCCGGCGACGCTGAACTTGGAAATACGTCGGTTAGTGAATTCGAGGGTACAGAACCGCGTATTGAGGCCCTGGACGTTGATCCGAGCACTGTTCAACCCCGTGCGATCTAACGAATAGGTCACCCATGGTATGCCGGTGCCATTCTGATAGGTGGTCGTCCCTCCAGGCGAGGGTACCATCTTCGCCTCGACCTCCCATGTGCATGTCTGCAGACCAATTTTATCTGTGGCGTCATGGCATGCTACGAACTTGCCGAACGTAGATGGGAGCTCTGGTAGAATATGACGAACCAAATATTTCTTTGGTCCTGTGAGTGCAGTCGTTGCGTGTTCGATGCCGATCTCCGGGGAGGCAAAATTCACAGTCTGGACGAAATATACTTTGAGCGGTGCTTTCTGTGAGAACGGGAATGCAACCCAAGTATACACCAAGGAAAGGACGAAAATCGCAAGCACAAGGAGCGTGAGCCATCTGTGAGCGTTGATGCTGAATGGAGACATGGGTAGAATGAGCAGGATGGCCAGAAGAGACACGATGCTATACGCTGAAATGCCAGGGGAGGCGGTAAGACCCTGAATGGCACGCTCAATGTGGACTTACTCATGACAGGATTATTTCCATCTGTGAGGGTCTGACTGACCGCGTTTATGACCATGACAGAAACGTGGAACATCAAGATGACGGGAAGAGGGACTACAAGCAGCAATTGAAGAATCCACCATCCGACAGTACCTCGTCCTTCGCTAGAAGACAAGGTGGGGGGATAATGTTGCTCCCGCGGGACGAGCGGTGTGGTCTCAGTAGGCTCATGATCTTCCACGATCCTTTGTGACGACTGTTCGTTTGCATCCTCCTCCGTGCTAATAGTCTGGTATCCAGCACCTCTCAAGTAGCGATGGTTCTCATTTCCGTTATGAGCCTCTGCCCCCGGACCATGCACCTTCGTCATCGCTTCAACTAGGCCCGTGGCACATCCAACAAGGGCACACGCATTCCAAGCGGTGATGAGGTAGGTGCTACCTATCTCAGCACTGCGTAATACAACCGTGGACCAAACGAGGAATACCCAGGTGAAGCCATAAATTTGCAGAAGAATTGAGAGCTTCTGTTCATCTGGGGCTGATACGGTGCCGCGAACGCTATAAGGGAAGGATAGCACCAGGACAATGGACAGATAGGCCAACGACAGAGCAGAAGTATACACCAGGAAAGGATAGGAATGGATGACCTCGAATTGTTCGAATTAAGGAACGACTCTTGAGGAGAAAGGGAAACTTACGAAAGGATTCAAGTTGACGTATCCTGCGATCAGAGCTACTTGGAGACCGATGCTAATCACCAAAGCTACCCAGAACTTTGTTGAGCTCCAAAATCCGATTGCAATTTTCTTCAGTGTTACCAAGGTCGGTTCACTGTAGGCCACAATCTCTTGAGCCTCACTTTCATCGGGGTGAGCAATATACCCGGACCTGATCCTCCTGGCCACGCGGACGCTTTGTTTCGAGTACGCGAGGAGTAGGAGTAGGATGGGACCAGTGGAGAGTAGCACCACGTTCGCAATGAACAATGTTTCAAGTGAGAAAACTATCAAGGCAGTACCGAATACTGCCGGGGATCATCAGTTCTCGATGCACAAGCGGGACAACCGAATGCTCACATTCGAAATAAATAGGTCTCTCTTGCTGGGGAAGGGGTTTGATATGAGCTATGACATCATTAGCAAGAACCAGACTAGCCCCATGAGTGGCTTCCATCATCGCCCAGAGGGATTTTTTACCTCCTTCCATGCCGGATATCGAATCGTGCCACGTGTGGTAGCGACTCCTACCCTTGTAAAAGGCAAAGTCGAGACCATCCAAACCTGCTTGTTCATAGACAGAATAATCAGTCGCGGAATGTACGATGCCGCGCGAAAACGCGTCTGCAAAGAGCACATTGGCATGTGGATGCGGGACATGGCCGCCCGTCCAGGAAGAGAGTGGCACAATGTTCGTGGCCCGGAACATCACAGGCTGACTAGATGGAATTGAATCGACAACATCAAGACAGAGACAAGACTTACCCTCCGGCAGCAGCCCCCTCGAGGTTTAGGAAAACATCACTGATATTGGCCCACGGGTGCTGTAAGAAACTTGTAAAGGACGTGAGTGCCGTCTCTTGAATCATAGGCAAATACATACACATGCGCTCCATTCAGGTCAGATTCTTCGTTATTGTTGATATTGAACACGACGGTCCTCCTTGGTCTGTGCTCCGCAAAATGTTCCACCATCTGCATTAGTGTGACTATCCCCATGGAGTCGTCGGTCGTTCCGGGTGCAGTGGAGACCGAATCATAGTGAGCTGACAGCAAATAGCCTCCAGATTCACGATAAGCGGGGTCGGTGCCTTCTACTTTGACAAGGATGTTGCTTCCTTCCTGGTAGATGGCGCGGATACCTGTGGCCCATGATGCATTCGAAACAATGTCGTAGTCAACCGTAACGTGAGGATATCGCAAAGCTACATCTACGAGACGCTCGAGGATAAAATCACGGACAAGGTCGTTGGCATGAGAGTTGAAGGGGTGGGGTCTGGCAGACACCTTGAGCAATAGGGTCAGCACCTGACGATATGAAGTGGTAAGGCGGTAGCTCGCCTGGTGAAGATCCCACCAAGCTTGGTCCAAGTCGAGTCCTCGCGTGTTCTTGGGGACTGGGGGGAGACTGTCTGTGACAAGGACGGTGCTAAATACTGCAGCGTAGACGAGCACCAACAAGACTGTTGTGGGTATAGCATTGAAGGCAAAAGCAGCCCCTAGGCGGTCACGAATGCCCATGACTGTTCCTTGGTGTTGAGGTCACCACTGAGGATGCGAGTGTGCGTGATGTACTTGGAACTAGCAGGAATATGAGGGAGGCTGCCCACACGAGAGGGTAGGTATGATTTGGACGTAATGGTGGATGCTGTTACCAGTTCAGACTACGCCAGTGTTGGGCAAGCCGACTCGAGTTCATCTCGTCGGCGAGCTCTGCTACACATTCTTTACCGTACTTTGACGACGATCTACAAGAGACCGAATGCAACGCAAATAGATGACGACCACCGTGCATGTCTTTCCTATGTACAACCCTACGCTCTTGTGCAGGTTCGCGCCAGCCAAATCCCGTCTTTTACAACATTTCCTAGGGGGAGAATTACCTGAGATGGATTAGTGGATGTTCGATGAGCTTACTATCCCATGCATACTAACACTAGTTGCAGACGCTGAATTTATTTGGCATATTTGGGCAGGCGATTCGCTCAAACGACGTGACCGGTGAGGTGGCCTTCAAGGTCTCGAGGGGCTGTCCAGAGGGGTGCGACGTGCTCGAAATTGAAATTTCGTTGGTGAGTCGACGGTGGCAGGCATCCAAGTCGTCGCTCAGCTACTCCAGTAGTGTTGCAGCGATGCCGACAGGACCACAGAGGGCTGCGGCTACAGAAGTAAGTAAGTGAAGAAGACTGGAGTCTATTCTTCAGTCTAATCATTTAGGTGCATAAGGAATCTTGCGTATCACTAAGGCTGTACCGACTTGGAGACGATTCTACCGTGAGGGAATGGAGGGATATCGCCTGGGATGCCTTTTGTTCGATTGAAAAGGGTCACTCCCTTGTCAAGCCGAGCTCTTGGTGCGAGCTATGTCGTTCAAATGGATAACGTCGTGAGCCGTGACATTTGCTTGCCTTGTTGCTATGTACGCTGTCCGTCGATGTTTCGAAAAAAAGTACAGTCACCCTTCCCGGGTCCGCCACCCCCGGGTCCTCCACCATTCTCTATCATTGGGAGCATCCACGGTATCAATGTCATCACGCGTGGTTGATCAATGCCAGGTGGTCGGGAGCGTATAGTTTGTTCCCTCACGGATTCCTTCTGATCGGACAACCCCTGAATTCCCCGTGGCTTCGGGGTGTCATTGTTTGTACTCGCCATTTGTTCAGGAAGTCATCATATTAACTCTGCGAGCACAGCAAAAATCCTCTTGGAGGACCTTTCGACCAGCTATTCTGAAAGATCCCGCCTCGTCACCAGCAAACTGTAAGCCTCTATCTCCCTCATGGCGCGGCGAGTCCAATCATGCATCCAAGATTTGGAGTAGGCTTTAACACCGTCTTCGGTCCCTACGGCAACAGATGGCATCGATATCTATTCCGCTGCAGCATCGCAAGGCTCATCTAAGGGCCCACAGAATCTTAAGCTCACCTAACCGTGTTTTCGAGCACATCCACAAGTGCGTCACAACAAATGGAGTACACTCGCCATCAGCTCCTGAAGCCACGCTAATCCGACAGGTTTATGAGGTCTCTTATAATTAATACAGCCTACGATGATGATCCAGTGTTCCCAGATGGCTACATGGTCGACATCATCGAGAGTGTGTAAGCTGATAACAGAAATTAATACACAGGAAGCGGCGGGCATTTTGTGTACATTCCCGTTAAGTAAGCATGGGTATCTGGATGTGTCTGTGAGCAGAAGCTGATAGGTGGGTTAGTTTTGAACATTCCATCGTGGCGCCTGGGCATGGGCACCAAGAAGGCGGTGCTTTGCAGGGAGTGGGCCAAGGATTGGATAGAAGCTCTCTTCGAACACGCGATACGAAGAAATGAAATGTCGGTAAATGTCCACGGGGACAAGTTCTTTCTGATCCCCAGGCCAGGACGAGGGAAGCACCTCCCCGCCATGGTGTTTGATCGCATTTGAGAGGGGGACAGGGTGGATGCCACTCTTGTATGGATGCAATCTCTAAAGGATGCCTGGCGACTGGTTTTGGCGGACATGCGTGCGTTTTGATGCATTTGTCTCCGCATCTCATCTGAGTAGTGGGAGCGGCGTCGGCGTCGGTGAGTGGCTCCTTGTATGACCGACCCGATCTTGTAGTCGAACTCTGCACTCGTGGCATTCCTTCTCGCGATATTGTCCGCGGAACATTTAGATGGAGTCCTACGTTGCGCCTCCGTGAGTGGTGATTTGGCGATTTGCAAACAAAATAAATCATGTCAAGCGATCTCCCATTCGGTGATGAACGATGGTGTTGACGTCCCAGAGGGTAGGTCGTACACTCTTCGTTCCACGGTTAGGTTGAGACAATAGGTTATACGCTGGTTATATTTTCCGTCGGGCAGGTCCACCTTTCGAGTTCATCCTAGAGCGACTCCATCATCCGGACGGTATGGTGGGTTTGGTCGGCAAAGCTGTGTGAGGCGACACTTTGCGGAGATGTCGCTGTGATACACGGTCGCGACGGTACCAACACTGTGTCATCCAAAGGATGAACATGAACATGACGTGGCATTCGAGCTCACCCCAGTATGGCCTGCTGACTGGATTCGTAGCTCTACGTAGATACTTGGATACTCGGACTACATGCGCCGCACAGAAATCGAGGTGGTGTCGACTGATGGAGTTCATCGATGGTTGTGACGATGAACATCGCCCTGCATCGGATGACAGGTCAGCACGACGGGCCGGGCGTCATTTTGCTGCCAGCCAATCGGCCATGAGTGGGAAAGGCTGCACACGAACATCGCGTAGCTCATCCCTCTATCACACCGTCCACGACCGCGCCGCAAAAAACAGGCGAACGCAGGCACCAGAATATCGACGCTGGCCGTCGTAGGCAACAAACGCGGTGTCTTTCTGGGCTATTACCATTCACACCGCGTGCACACGTATATCGGACTCGTCCAGAAAGAAGGCGACCTCGTCCTCGCTCTCGAAGCCTGGTACGATACGACCGCGACAACGAGTCTGACAACGCAATGCAGTGTCGGGGCTGTATTCAATCTCCGCCTGAATGGTTGGGGCGACTGTTCGTCCGAGTTCACTTGCCGCGAGAACTGGCTCGGTTGGCAATTGGGCTGGATGATGCCTAAAGTGTCTGCACCACTGAATGTGCGTCCTCCTCACTCCTTGCGTACCT